>LUCM01004769.1:17808-38404 GCA_008360955.1 Fasciolopsis buskii | reverse complement strand
AAACTGTTCATATATCAGAACCAAAAAACGTTGTTTCTTGCCTTTATTTTCCTTCACCTCTTGTCACTCTAATTCCGTCTGCACCTGTCTCTCCCCATTGCACCATGTTTTGTTTAGGACAGTTCAAAATCAGAGATGTGAAATATAAGTAAATATTGCGTATACCGGATCACGGAGACCCACATGTAGTGACACCTTGCCTTGGCTCGTTTCCATTTTGACAGCGGTTGCACTTTTTGTTCTTAAAAGCTCACTGCTTCCTGACTATTTCTTTCCATTGCCGCTCGCGATGCTTCCCTGGAATACCGTGGTCTCCCATCTCTTGCCGAAATCACAATCCTCAGACATTATCCTGCACTGTTCTGTTTTTTGCGGTAGGGCAACTTGTCTTGTTAACCTTAGCTGTATTCTTTTTACGGTCAATTATCTCACCTATTGAATGTATTGATCTAAGTTAGGCGGTCAGTGCTCTTAATATCTTTGTCCAAACAAGTGTCTTCAGTGTGGTGAAACTCAGTGATTTGTTTTTATATGTGATGCGATTATTCAAACAGAAAGGACTGTGAACTGTCGTGACAACGAATGGATGTTCGAAGCTGTTCTCTTGTCCTAAACTCGCACCTTAATTCGGCGGAATTCGATCAGAAAGCAAAGTATATCAACCCATTAATAGACAATCTGAAACAGGGTTGATTTATTTGACTTTGACTCTTTTGCCGGTCATTGAAGACAAAAACCTCTGTTAGTGCAAATTTCCCCTGTGTCGCAGTCAGTATGATGTTTGATTTGCTTAATTACTCTGGTGCGAGCATGACGCTTGCGCAGTTTTCACGAAGAAATAAAATACACCTGTTTACCGTGAGCTAATTCCAATACCCGATTTGAAGCATCTTCGTTGCTAACCCATTTGGGTGACCCAAATTCGTTGTCTCCAACGATGCTGAACTTCCGTCCTGGTCGGCGGTGGCCAAGCGGATAAGGTCGTGGCGTTTAGACATGAACGTCGCGGGTTCGAATCCTTCCACCGCCGTTCAACTTCGCCACTTGGCAGCCCTTTGTTGGCTGCGGCCCCCTTCCTGAAAATTGATGTGCATTGTTATTTCATTAAAAAAGGGAGTAAAAGATAAAGCATCGAAGATCGATATACATTGAATAGGGCGCTGCTCTAGCTGTTGCAGACAACCACTAAATGGTTCCCGCTTCTGACTGATATATGAAGTAGCCATTTTGTTAGGTTAGTTACACTTGTTCACCTCAGACTGTTGCAGTACAAGCATGCGCTCAAAGATCAACTCGCTCACTCCGGCTAGTTGATTTATTCTCGCTCGGCATCTTTCGTTGAGGGCCTATTTGATTTTCTTGATTACGATCGATGTCAGATCTGTGTACAAATTTTCTTGGTGAGACGGTCACTTCTGGGACACCAGATAGACTGATGGTGATGGTTACCGATTGGTAGACTTGATAGGTTTGTTTGTTACGCTTCAAGAAATTTTGTGATTCTCAAACGACGAACATAGTGCGCAACAAACTGACCGCTTCGCAATCCCATCTTTTGGGTTACATTAGTGTGGGACCTTTGTGAGTTCATTTTTGCGACATCCAGAAATACTGACGGTGCGGATTACGTCTTCGTGCTCTTTGCTATATTTTTTTGCTCTTAAGTCACGAAGTAGCAACCAAGTCGATAAACAGTCGCTAATCTGGAAATGCGAAGAATGCACTAGTCGATGTTGTGTATCATCACTATCCAGCTAGACAGTGTAGCCAGCATGCAAAATTGTGAAACCGTGAAATAGTAGTGGTAGGTGATGTTGCTTGGAAGATAATGGAGAATTCAAAGCGATTAAAAACTTTCCAGCTGTCTGTAAATCCAAAAGATACCCGTCTGACTGCGACGGGCAGTTACGTCCTCTGCCAGGGTCACTTGTAATTGAATTAGACAGGAATATCTAAAAAGTTCATGATTTCGTTGGAAGTTGGTAGCTCCAATCAACTCTTCTGGATCATGGTCTGCGCTTCAATTGACGCTGATGCTGTTCTGCATAATGCCACAGACCAATACATTCCAGAACGAAGGACGGAAATAGAAAGATCCGCACAACATTTCAGTCAAGTTCTTAAGGGATGAATCAACGAAATGGCATTCCCGTCATAATCAGAACTACGTCAGTTACAGTGCGACGAGTTCAGCGGAAAATGCTGTGGAAGTAATTAAATGAAGAACAGATTTCCCCTGGGATTGATAGTACCCCGTCAAAAGTGGACGTAACCTACTTATTTATTTTATTTTTATTTCGCGCATGCACAAGCAGCGAACAGTGCACCGCACTGTGTGTGGAGCCTTTCTGACGAACATATCTTGACCACTATGACAACGGCAAACCCGATGGGAAGAAAGGTTAATGTTTAGTTTGTGCATGCCAGCTAGAGAGGCCCATGGTCATGAGTGGGTAGAAGCAAAAGAGCAGTCATCATTCATTGAGACATTTCTATGGGACTTAGGTACGTCCATTGTGCCACCCATTCCCAAGAAAGTCAACGTAATGGTCAGGGAGGAATGCAGGGATATCAGTCTAATTGAAGTCAGGGCAGATAATTCCTGCGTGCTACTTCGCAATCGTTTTGCAGCTGTATGAATCATCTTGGGGACTTCTATTGTTGCGGGAGTTGTGTCGACTAACTACTCATACTGCACTTTGCTGGACCATTGTTTCAAGTCCCAGCATTCGCTTTCGTTTATTTTCGCGCTGCTTTCGACTCAACCTATCGCAAGTCCCTATGGGAAATACCAGATTGTGATTGTATCCATCCTAAGTTCATAAAGATCCTACGGGATTTCGACTTTTATACTAAATTACGAATTCGAGTTAATATTGAGGAAGCCCCTGAGTTTCTTTTAGGAGTGAGACAGGGTTCCACACTTTATCCGGTCTTGTTCAACCAAGTCGTTGACTGAACGATGAGCAGGGCGGTGCCAGGCTACCTAGGCGTCCAGCTGAGCCCAACAGTTGCCTTGAGGATCACCTGAAAACATAGATCAGGATGTCGATACTTGGTGGACGAAGGTTATCGGGAGCGAAATTAACTGGTGGTCTAGATGAATTATACCTCCAACCGCAGCACATAGTCGATTAAGGCCGACTCTTTCTTTGGTAGAGGGTAGTCACGTTAGGAATTTAGTAGTAGTTACCATATTTTGATTCCTATCTTGCAAACTCAGGACTAGTCCTTAAATTCACATTTTAAAATGTGGAAATATCAGGAAAACGTTATTTTTATGTTTTTGACCTTTATCATAATGTTTTTATGGAGATGTGATTTTTCTGAAATTCTGCTGCTGTACTACACAGACTCATGAAAGATGGTTTTTTTTTGCTGATATACTCGATGCATGTTCATTTACAATCATGGTCGTCGGGGTGTGAACTCTTAGGGAGCCAATTATTCACTATCTGGAAGATCCATTCAAAAGGCTAATCATTTTGATTGACTAAAAGAAACGTATTCCTAATGGAAACATCTGAATCTTGTGCTGTAATATAGTTATCTTATGGTAAGCTCGCGTTTGTGTGGACGTCATTTTAAATGGTATTTCCTCGTGACTAAGCTGATCGATGCAAGTGTCAGGTGGTTCTCAAGCTGTTTCTGCCACTGACCAAACATGTGCATAATCACCATCTGACAAGGATTGCGGAGGTTGGGAGTCGTCATCGAGATGTTGTTCTGTGGAAGATATTTTATCTTAGGATGCCTGTCAGAAAATTGCATTCGGTTGTTCTGAAAATTTAGTTCACTGTCCCATTTTCATATTTTTCTATCATCTAATGTTGATTCCCTAACAGCTCTGTTATAATTGATTTGAGTCAACTGTTGCTCATCGGTTGAAGGCTCTGTAGATTGATGGAGGAAATAACTCCATGTGACAGCATTTGTGGATGCTTTTCGTAGTCTAATATCGTTTGCGTAAATCCTAAGCGATATTGGAAAACAAAAAATGATTCTCTTTACCCCTAAAGTATGCCTAATTCTCTAGTAGTTACGTTTTTTCGGGCATCTTTATTCTCCCATGTGAATGTATGATCTTCGTCCACAAGTCGCCAACGTTGAACAACTGTTGAGTTGTGTGGACCTTAAAACGCCCAATTAGGATCAAGTGAATATTCGCGTTCCACAATACGCGCTAGCCCACTCTATGTTTCTAGTGCAATCTTTCTCCTTTTGGCGATATAACAGGTTTTGCAATGCGCAAATACCCTGATACATGTGGAACAGTGGAACATCCAGAAGTTCTGGTGTATTCGTGAGGATGTTTATACATGGAACATGTAACTAGGTGTTCGTGAATAGAATGGGTGGAATTAATGAACGTTTTTGGTGAGCTTCATAGCGTTGGGAAACAATGAAATGAGTGAATTGACATTGAGTTACTTCACTGACATCCCCAGACAACGACGAAAGTGGTATACGAAGGCTGGTTTAGAACGCATGACATACAACGACTGTGAAGTTCAGATTCCTTTGTCCAGAGGGTTTTCGTGAAGTTAAAATGAGAAGTTCTTGGTAGACATTTGTGATGGCAATGCAAAGTGGAACCATCTCTGGCGATTTTGGAAATGGGAAATTCAGTGTCCTTAGTAAATGATAGATTAGGAGCCTTGCTGTCTACTATGGCAGATTCATTTGTGGATGAACCTCCATATAAAGTAATAGTGGTTTCTTATCTCCCGATAGTTTTCATGAGTCAGGAGGCTGTGTCCATGTGGGTACTTCAGTTAGAATAGTATCATCTTGATTGATTTCATCATGCTCTTCACCGATGAGCTATTCTTGCGTTTGGAAACTGATATTTTTTGACGACGAGGCCGTTTGAGATGACATATTTAGAAATGATCAGAGCGAATATAAAAGTCGACAGGACGCAAAGGCTAAGGGATAAATTAGAGTAATCTGTTAGGTAGGTCCAAGATACTGTTTTTTCAGCAATTGAGAATGCGAAGGCAAGATGTTCTGTTCGTAAATCCGGCTTTTGCGAGCTTCACGATCGCGGCACTACGGGAAGTGTCAATGGTTGCTGTAATGGCAAATCCTTTGTTGTTTCATGATCGGGCGAACCACGAGGTGGACCAAATGAAGTGGGGTAACTATCTAAGAAGAACAAAGTTGGTCCGTTAAGTTGTGAGATTCTCAATCCTTTTTGCCACGTTTCAGTTTCTGTTAACAATCAAGTCTGATCAGGACCTTTGTGGTGTTTTCAGTTCTTCCAGATTTTTGCAGAGCTTTGATTGTTTGGTATTATGTACCTAGCAAATTGTTACCTTTTTTGTTTCTGATGTTATCCCCACCCAGATAACAATGCAAAAAGCTAATCGCGATACGACTGTGCCTTGGTGTACAGTGGTTAAATACAAATCAATACAGACTAGGTCGTCTCTGGACATAGTTTCCTAGTATAGTATCTGCTGTATCTTTATTTGTCAACTACTAGGTCCCAAGTGGCGTCTAGTTTCACAGAATCCTCCGTAGGACAAAATCAAAGGTCTGTGGTCTGGATGACAAAATATCTCACTTTATCGGGAGGCTGTCCCCCGTCAAAGCCAAAAGTCTTCATGTTAAAAGACAATCTTCGTTACTTTCCCAGTTTCTCTATGGTTTTCCTAAAATTTGTGACAGGCACCATAAACTGGGTCAGTAATCAGTGCATGCACCGAGAGGAAACAAGAAAACGCAAAATCGAAACCCGGGTACCAAGATTTCCTGTGATTGATCAAAAGGAATTCTGTGTCTGCGTTGGACCAACGCTCACTTACGGTTTGGGTCTAAATTTCGTATCCAGATTTCAAAAAGTGATATACAAGTCCCCACCTCATCAACAATTAAAATTCGATATCGGTTGTCCCGGATATTCGCTTAAAAGCTCCCTTGTCTCATCGTTCACTGGAAACCGCCACAATTCTGACTGAAAACTTTTTCATTTTTTCTCGCCGCTATTTATTCTCTGGATTACCATGTGATTGGCTTTCTTTCTCACCTATTTTCAACTTCTTTCAAACAGGTACCTTAAAGAACTCATTATCCGAGATAAGTATGGGTGGGGTTGAATTCATCTCGCGCAAAAATCCTCTCAATTTGAATAATGTCGCTTGTTCCCTCGAATTGCAATTTTTACAGTACTGATAAGGGTTATATTCGCTTTCACGAACACTTTGGCCGATCAGCTTGAAATGCATAACAGTCTAAAGGTAGTCTTCGAGAAGTGGGAACTTTACATATAACGCAGGTTATGCCAGCTTTAATCAGTGAACGATGTAGTTTTTCTTTTTTCACCGTCTCAATTATCTCTCTTTAGAGGGACGGATGTAACATCCCACACTGTTCAGAATTTACTGTACGGTGATCAAACCCCATTGCGTTTCGGATTGGCAATTTCTTCTTTGAAGCACCTGTAGGACATTGTAACCACGTGAACGATGGACCTGTGGAAACAGGTCACAGGTATGTGCCGGAGTATCAGTGGTAGAGGGTGACAGTGGAAGCCAAGTTGTACTTTAAAGTGCTCCATTCAGCGTGAGTCGCCGTTTTTAATAGCGAATAGGTGAACCGTCAACTTAGCAGATTTTCTGCTCATACTTCTTATCCTCTCATCAGAGAATCGGATAAAATGAAACTGCTTGCGAGAATTTCCCATGGTGTTAGCGTGTTCCATCTCTAATGCAGGATGATACCGCCAGATCTCGTGATCACTGCGTTAGCTTACGTTGAGTTCATGTCTCATTTGGAGCCATGCTTCATTATACTCGCTCTTTTCTGGTTTGCCGGCGTACGTCAGGAAAAAACATGAACTCGCCGGACATACACGAATTTACGAGTCGGGCCACAACTCATTGAGCTAGCGGCATGCACTGCATTATTACTCAGTGACTAGAGCTCATTGGTGTTATTGGGTGAGGGCACTCCAACCTTTTCAGCTAGTGCGTTCTGGAAAATTCACTAGGGATTCAGATCAGAAAGCTTATTGCAATCTAACCGACGGTGCACTGTGCGTTTCGAACGCCCATCGAAACACTTGGACAGCTTGGTACTGAGTATAGCTTGGTCGGAATCGAGATGAGTGCTCCAGAACGATCGGCACTTGTAAATAGCCTTATAGAGGTGTGGTTGTTCTTGGTCCGGAGATGGCACTTGCCAGGTGCCGTGTCAGTCGTTCGGACGTCTGAAGTTCGTAGTGGCATGAGGCCAGACATTGAATGGAATGCTGAACTGGCTACCATTCCCCCTTTTCCTGTAAAATAAAAATCGAAACCAAAAAAGCCTCATTATTTATTGTTCCCTTTTTTATTGCACTCCTCGACATTCAAACACCAACACTGATCGTGACCGTTGCACCGCCAGTATTTTTCTAAATTCCAACCTTAAGTGCATCTTTTTCTGAGGCTCCAACAGTCATGTTTCATTTCAATGCTTCAAAATCCCCTCTTCTTTGAGTTTCTAATACATTCGTTCTCCCCACATTTGTCCCTTATTTCTCTTGTTTCGACATCTGAAGGCTCGCTGCCTTCGGTTTATCCATTAATTCTTCATTATGCTAATCATCCCTTCTACCTGAACTTGCTTGTCACGCTGCGCCCTAATTGGCTTTATGTTCTTCTCCAGGCGTTTCTTCATCCCAGCTCACCTTTTCCTACTTTATAAATCTCAAATCCGCCCCACACTTGAATATTGCAGCCACATGTGATGTGGAACTTCGTCTTCTCTTTCGCTTCTTGATAGGGGTTCAGAAAAGGCCATCTGGCTGATCAACGATTCTTCCTTGACATCTGCTTTGTAGTTACTGGCCCGTTGTCAGTCACTGGCCATTGTAAGGGGACACTGAGGGAAAACCATCAGTTGGGGAAAGCAGACGAAGGACTCAAGAGAACAGGAGCAGGACTTCCTTCGAAAAAATTATCGCTGGTACGGTCGATTGAAGTTCCCGAAGAATGGGGAAATATTTGCGTGGATATTTTATGTGATTATAATAAGCCGTTAGCGTGTGCGTTATGAACGCTATCGCATGTATGACTTCGAATACCATGAAGCTGTTCTATGGACTATCTCATCATTGTCTGCGTTGTGACCCATTGTACTGCCCGGTCTCCCTGTCCACAGTAGACTTTTGCTTCCTCTGATAGACCTTATAGGTTCGGTAAAACACGCCAAGATACTCTGGTCTTGTTATGTTGGTGGACCACAGTGCCGTCAGCACACACTTGTGATATTCTATTGGATGAAGACAAACAAAACCCACCACGTCCTCGACGGTTTATTTATGGCTCTGTCAGTATAATGGTCTTTCTCCTCCTCGCAACCCACAGTGCGCCCCGGGTGGCATGCAGCTGCCGTGTTTTTCAGCACACGGGTTTCAGTGGTAAACTTCCATTGGGACAGTTCTTCCCTCTTTCTGGTTGTTGTTCATGTTCGTCCTTACTCTTTCTTATTAATCCATTCCTCAGAATATGAGGTAACTAACAAATCCCTTGAAAACTGCCCACTGAGCACATTGAGAAAACGATTTGGCGAACAAGCTCGTTTTCAGTGATTCGTCTCATGCCATAACATCACTATATATTTGGAAAATTTTTTTAGAAGGGATTGGATTAGTCAGATAGAAATTTGAGTGTGGAAGGGATTTGTGGTGTTACATGGATAACCCGAATGCACAATAACGTGTTGTGTTAATTGTTTTGTTGTCAAGGTTTTGCATTGGGGCAGGGGAGTTGAAGCGCAACTACAATAGTTTTTGAGAGCACAGTGGAGGATTGTGTAGACGGATTGCGACAGCTTCCGCAGTGCTCAAGAGGAGACACTTTGCCAACCTGGATTGTTGACCTCTGACCTTATACAGGGTCCGGAAAGCTTGCGTCATTCACGGTGTGGTTAGTCTGTGCTAGATGTGAAACCACTGCGCTATTAAGTGACTTAATTGTTCCAGTGACTAACCATGCCGGGTGGTGCTCACGGATGCGTTCAGACAAGCGCCTGGTCGTGCGGCCGATGTACATTGTCCCACAGGAACATGTGAATGAATAGATACAAAACGAGGCTGCATAATCAGGAACTTTGTCTTTCAACCGTAATGATACTACGGGGCGGGATTTGAACGAGATTCGAATCTTGACTGCGTAGAACGTCTTATTGATAGCACCAGGCAGTCTTCGTTGTGCTGTCTCTGCTAGCGTGTCACCTTCGAATGGCAGAGATGTGTATACTGGCTTTCTCTCCACCGTCTCAATCCTAGGAACTTCCAGTTCTGTCCAAAATCGTGTTGATTACTCTAATTGGGAAACCATTTTCGGTGAATACTCTTCTGATCGTCTGCAGTTCAGCTTCAAACGTGTCTTCTGTGCATATTCTTTTTTTACTGGCAATCAGAAATTTAATTGGGTTCCTCTTCGCATTAAGAGGTTGATGTATTGCCCATTCCATGTGGCTCTCCTGTGTACTGATCGTCGAATTGAGCCGTTTTCTCGACGACTTAGTAGTACATCTAAGAATGCTATTTCATTGTTCAGCCCCATCTTTGTTGTGAATTTCACATTTGCATGAGCCGAGTTGAACATATTCAACAGTTGATTAGTTTTCGTCGAGGGGTTGAGTACGCAGTAGATGTCATCCACATAACGCTTGTATAAGTAGAGCGCTTGTATTGACGACTCGAGTGGCCCACGTTCCAGCATTGCCATGAAAATGTCAGCTAGTAATCGACCGAGTGAGGACCCCATTGCTACGCCGTCCTTTTGACGGTAAATTTTATTACTGAATTTAAGTTGGACGTTGCAGGTACAAAAGAATAATAGTTGTTTCAAGTCTTATCGGAAGACTTGTCGCTAAGCCACTGTTCTCGATGTAATCGCAAAGGTATTCGATTGTCTCCGTGATCGGAACGTTGGTAAAAAGGGCGGTGACGTCTAAAAAAAACATCCTTCGTCCCTTCATATTTAGTTCTTTCACGGAGGTCCATAAGCGCAAATGTGTCTTTGAGACTGTCTTGCTACCTTCTGTCTAACAGGTTCCATTTTGCCACAGCATGGTACGGCGAATTGCACATGTCGCAATCCGTCTTCACAATCCTCCATTGTGCTCTCAAAAAACTATTTGTGGTTGCGCTTCAACTCCCCTGGCCCACCCTCCGCCCCAATGCAAACCCTTGACAACAAAACAATTAACACAACACGTTATTGTGTATTCGGGTTATCCATGTAGCACCACAAATCCCTTCCAAACCCGTATTTCTATCTGACTAATCCAATCCTTCCTGTAGTAACTAACAAAGTTGAAGCAATAATTCATGGAGGATCAGACTGATTGGATATATTAACTACCTTTTGGACCTCCAATTCACCTGTGTCCCTACTTGGTACCATTTTTTGGAGTCCTCGAGTTTTTGTTGCATGAAAAGCAGTTTTAGAGAGCACAGCTTACCATTAAATAAAATCGCAAAAATCCTCCTGCATAAGCGAATTATCAGCTCTACTGTAACTCGATTTTTGACCTGCCTACTTCTGTTTGTCTCCAATAGCCTCAGAATCACAATACTCTCGGTCCGAATTGCCTGAAAGACGATATGTCCCGACTGTTATCCCATTATCAATGGACAGCCATACACGACTTGCGCCACGCGTACGAAACCAACTTTGTGGAAGAAGAATCCTGTTCCAATTTGAAGCGTTCCGATCTCACTCTAAGTGGTCTAGTCAATACTTCGCGCTTTCTTGTTCGACGTTTGATTAACTTCGCGAAAACCCTGGCAGATTTCTCCCAACTTAAACAGGTATTTGTTGGCTGCGAGATAATTCCTTCGCAATATTTATTTATTTATTCCTTCCTATTTATAGTGTTCAAGGATTTGCTGATAAATACTCATCATCACCGCTGTTGTTTAGTTTATTTTGAGATTTCCACAATTTTGAATGGCAATGTGTTTCGAATCTGAGGTGGTTGTTTTAGTAGCCTTTTGGCCGCGGAGCGTCTAGTTCGTAGGCGTACTGACTGTTGGAAGTACGAGGGATTTAGTCTAAATGTGAATTCTTGCTTTAAATTAATACCAAGTACATTCCTCTCAAACTCATTCGATCTCCGGTTGGGTTGATCTTCCGCTCCTAACTTGTTGACAATGATCCGAAATAGCTACGAGGAAAAACATGGATATTTAATATCTGTAATATTATTCAAGTAACAATTCCTCTAGTTTCTCATCATCGTTCAGCGTTAAACAGCAAGGCAAGCCTCACTGACCGCTGCCTTTCCCCAGAGTTACACGTTTATATAAAAAGAATGAATGTCCAACGGAAACAGGGAGTGGACCTACACAGGCGGGAAAAGATAAGATACTGCTGCAGCCAACACACGAAACAGTCTAACGGTACAAACGCACGTGTTTTCAATCATTCTGATTCGATAGAAAATGACAACACGATCGCCACTGTTCACGGTTCACTGCCATATCCTTCAGTGTCTCTAGCCAGCAAGTCGACAAGTCTTTCGGACCCCAACCACGAAGGCGTGAGACACCTACTTTACCTAAGTTCGCTGTACATTTTCTCATCCCACGTTGCCACGTCATCTGTTGGCCTCCANTTGGCTCAGCCCAACTGACAAACAATTATCGACGAATCACAGTTCTCGTTCTTCTTCTTCCGGGGACTCTTCCACCAACAGCTTCCATGCACACTCCTGACGCCACAAATTCCATTCTCGTGAGACATACCAATTCGGAGTGTACAAGTATGTGGATGTTTGGACAAGAGAGCACCGCGTACGCATACCTGACGAGCGACGATAACCGCCGAACAGGTCGGGTGCTCCCGGGCAAAATTTCTTCGAGCAACCAAATACTACTTGCTGCTTATATATATATATATATATATATATATATATATCTATGTCTAAGGAGCTCGGAATTTGTGGCGTCAGGAGTGTGCATTGAAGCTGTTGGTCGAAGAGTCCTCGGAAGAAGAACGAGGTCTGCGATTCGTTGGTAATTGTTTGTTAGTTGGTCGGAGCCCTCCTTAGGAACGAGGGCATAATGCCTCACAATATACTCACGTATATATAGAAGCAGGAAGTAATATTTGGATGCGTGAACAAAATTTGCCCGGGAACACACGACCGATTTGGCGGTTATTGTCGCTCGTTAGGTATGCGTACCCGATATAAATATATACATATATATATATGGAATTTTTAAAAATCGTTTCGATTAGTAGATGCTCGCACACTCGTTGTATATCAACGGCAGGCAAATTTGACTCCTTGTCAGCTCCAATTTTGATCAGAATATGTTGCTGACGAATGTGTTACTATTGTATTCGTATACGGAATAACCCAACACGAAAATCTACGTAATGAAAGCAACTCACCGTGATCTGTAGTCCCACTAAAGTCGAAGTAAAGCTCAAAACCTGTTGGGGCAACGCCTCGCACCAGAAATTATTTATCACTAAGGACTGTATTACAGATGCTAGCTCCCCGAAAGGTAAATAGGACAGTGATTGACACTGAGTTGATTCAACCGTCTGAACCGCATGGATCATCAAGTTTGATTGCATCTGGAAATCTCTAACTACCAAAGTGCCTAGCTCGGTTTGCACAGTATTTATGATGGTTTTAAAGGAAAACGTGGTGGAGTCGACAGTAGAACGCCTGATCATTTTGTTAGATTGTTTAATGAAAAGCTGCTGGTGAAAAATGAGTAATTTTTCACCAGTCTGGATGTCTTATTAAGTGTTGATCCAATGGGGAAAGCTGTACCTCTTCTTCGGCACACGGCGCGAACCTCGATAGCCGTTACGAATACGATACGAAACACGAAGAACCACAGCGTTGCCGGGATCAACTAAAAGTTATAAAGTGATTGTTGTCCTTTCCTCCATATCCAAGTGGACCTTTGAAGGCATGGATTTCAAAAGAGAATGCGTCAACATCTAGAGATATAACAGTTTCTCGTTTCATTCTCCTTAAATGGATGCAAATATGAGATAAGCTTAATTAACACCGTCGACTGGTGGCTTTAAAGTCATTCAAATATAGTTCCCAACAAAATTCGTATTAGTGGCTAAGTTTATTCCATAAAGAAATAAGACAGAGATGAGATGCATGTGCTGGCAAAGAAACAGATGCAGTCGTGATATTGTTCGTCTGCTTTACCAGTGACCATTTTGCACTAGACAACCGGCTTCATCGGCAGTGTCAGCAACATGCGCCGAGACATCCACCATATCATGAATGGCTGCACCAAAGCGACCATGAGCAGCAAGTAGACACGGCGTTTATTACCCTCTGACGAATATGCCTCAGCATGTGGCAGCACTTTGAGCTTCAATGTCCGTATCTGAAAATTCACAAAACCGAATTTTCATTTACTTTTCATGGAACATTATTTCACATCGGAACTGGAAATTTCCAGGCCCGTTTTCTTTCGTGTTATATTGAATATAAACAAAGTCACAAATCAGCCGATCATGGTGATGGAAGAACACTTAGAAATAATGGAAGACTTCGAATAGAACGCAATTGACTTCGGCACTAATCCATGTTATTCAACATCCTTAACCGTAGTGTGGGGAACCCTGTGGATCCCAGGCCGTTAGTCTAGCCCGTCCTGCTTCGGAAAGCTCATTGGATAAAGTGTCCATACCTTTACTTTATGTCACGAGCTGACCACCTCGACCAACCTTCCAACAACTTCATGCTTCGGGCGAAAGGCTATCATAAAAACCAACTCGGCGCCGGTTGCTCATAAGCAGAGGCAGCGCCGCGGAATTGTACGGTGGACCATGTCGAACTCTGCCCTCGAATCAAGAGAGGAACGTGGGCCTACGGAAGGCATGCCTCTGTTCTAAACTTTGTTGCAAAGAGAAAATGTGATCGATACATCTTGGACTTAGTTGAAGCCCCGCTTGGCTGGCACGCGCCAGCATTCCGGAGCATCAAATGGCTGCCGCAGAATGGTGCCAGTGAGTTGTTTGGATAGGATATTCACCGAAATGACCACTACCGTTTTTTCATATGTTGGCAAGACCGTCAATTCACGTCAGTATTCAGGAATGCACTCCTTTTACAAGATAAACTCGAGGAATTTCGTCTAACGCAATATTCAGCGCTACTCCTGAGAATGTATGGGGACATCCTATCTGATCTTATCCCTCAGACAACTTCCATTTCTAATAAAGAATTAATGTATACCTACGTTGGCTTATATTATTATTATTATTATTATTATCATTAGTATCGTTCACCACTAAACAGCAAAGCAAGCCTCACTGACCGCTACCTTTCCCCAGAGTTACACGTCTCCATAAAAAGGGTGAATATCCAGGGAGTGGACTTACACAGGTGGGAAAAGATAAGAACACTGCTGCAGCCAACACACGGAACACAGTCTGACTGTACAAACGCACGTGTTTTCAATCATTCTGATTCGATAGAAAATGACAACACGATCGCCACTGTTCACGGTTCACTGCCATATCCTTCAGTGTCTCTAGCCAGCAAGTCGACAAGTCTTTCGGACCCCAACCACGAAGGCGTGAGACACCTACTTTACCTAAGTTCGCTGTACATTTTCTCATCCCACGTTGCCACGTCATCTGTTGGCCTCCACATGGCTTCTTCCATTCCCTGGGAGGAAACACAAAATAAGGCCACGTTGGCTTACGGGAATGAGTAGGTTCACTGTGGAAATGGGATAAATGAACCACCCCCTAAAGTTCCTGGGGGTGAACTCGTGGATCGTCATATTCTTTGATTAATTGATTTACACTCGATTTTCATAGACCATTACTCCCACTCACTCGGTAAAGGTTTCGGTCATTTCCGGTGACTAGCCTTCCCGATTTCCCTACTCATCACCGTGGTGATTTCGCGGGCGCCTGGTCAGCTGGTGTCTTAGAAATTTGTGCATCCCACTGAACGCGGCATCTGGAGGGACACATCTGCGAACATACACCAGAGACTTGAGGCTGAGGATATTCACCGTCTGTGATGTCTGGAGTCCTGTGGCATGTCCCGCTGCGGGCATTACCGTCGAACGGCGTTAAACAGCAGGGCAAGCTTCACTGATCTCTGTTTTTCTTAGCACTTTACACATTACTAAAAAGTGAATATACGAAGCGGATAGGGAGTGGGCCTGCACACCATATTAACCAACACATGAAATAGTTTACCTGCACAAACCCACTTTTTTAACCATTCTGATCCAACAGAAAATGACAGCACTACCCCTCCTTTTTACGGTTTGCTGCCATGTTCCAGTGTCTCCACCCATCTGGTTGGTGGATCTTTTGAACTCCAACCACGGAGGTTGGTGTACATTTTAACTCCGCGCTGCCACGCCGAGTGATGGACTCATTGCAACTTTCTTCACGCCGAGGGAAAAACGGAAAACAGGTCACAGTACGGTTAACTCAATTTTGCCGTACGGAATGTGGCCTAGCCAACAGCATCTACTAAGCTATGTACGCCGTGTCAAAATATTTTTTGAACCGGAGCCCAATAATTGATTTCTTACCTTAGAATTACTCACACAACCATTTCTCATCCAATCCAAGCAACACTATGCAAACATCGGTAGTCGGAAACCTTCACTACACAAACGCAGGGAGGCAAGTACTTTTAGCAAGACATCTCCACCCAAATCGAAAACAACTGGGAGGAGTTTGTCGGTACTGAACGTTTCTCCGCGTCCCAACTGTCGAGCGTCCGACTAAGCTTTAAATTCCGTTGGAGCATCAAGTGACACTTTTCAAGGATTTGCTGTTGTTAACTTCGGAATAGCTATATTAGCGCGTCACCATCCAAACTGCTCCTTGAATTATTCTGTATAACGATCAAGCCTTTGCAGTCTGCCATGAATCGCTTCTCTATTTCTATCGCACATAGTTTTATCAATCGAATTTTGCCGTCCGCAGTGTCGCGTTTAAGTTTAAACAGTCCCTGATCGTCAATTAAAGCAGATGGTGTGAGTAAAGCTTTTCTGATCTCACAGCATTCACTAGAATCTCGCATATTTGATTGTATCGACAACCGTGTAGATAGCTCTGATTAGAAATGAAGTCAACTATTTTCATTGGCAATCAGTTTTGTGACGGGAGGTTTTCATGTTGGTGCTAGACAGGAACAACTGTGAGTCTGCATGAGCGCATGATGTGAGCTCACAGGTATGGGCCAGTGGTCAAAAATTTTTGATTGACCCACGCCACCGGTGACCAGTGGTGACGCAATCTATCTAAGTGAGCCGATGTCGCTTTTACGATAAAAATATATGCTGCCCGAAACACTTCACAGCCAAAACAAACCTGAATGAGGCAAAGATCACTGTCGATTACATCAGCTGGCACGATGTCGAAATGAAAGACAACGCCCGTCGAATGTACCTTCCGAAATAACTCGGGCAAGTCAGCGTGGAGTCACCCCATAGCCGCAAGCGAACTGCGGTCGGTGGGAGCATGCAGAGACATTACGAACAAGCATAAGCTCTTTATTAAACTGTTGATGGCAGCCATAGAGCTACTCGGCTCACTACCACGTCTGACCTATTGAGGCTTTATGTGGTTTGCCATTTAAGGTCTCAATCATGGTTTTCTCTCAAGTTAACCATCACATTACACAACTACGCGCGCACTCGTTCTTACTGCACTCAAAAAGTTATCGGGAACACATCACCCTCGCTAACATTTGGAGACTGAACTGCAAAATTGATTTTGTCCACTCAAGTTTTCCCCTCATCAAACACTATCCGCCTCTAATTTCCTAATTTGACATTTCATTCTCCTTCTGTTCCAAAAACGGGCGTGAGCTTTTGTTCATCGTTTAGTTGAAATCTACTGAGTACGAAAACTAAAATTCCTAATTGCGGCTTTCAACTCACGTGGTTAGAACTTCAATTCTCTTATTTCGGTCATTACTTCTGTGCTGTTTATCGCTCCATTCAGCAGCACCTCCTCCGTTTCTTGATTTTTTTTTATCCTGAAGAACTGAACACTTGTTCCTCACAGCCATTTAATGTTTGAGGTTTCAATGGTCACAGCTGTGAGTGACTAGTACACTCCTCCAATACTTTGGTCACGGGGCGGGAGGCCGAACGATTCGTGCGATCAACAACCTCAGCTAATTGACCTCTCTACACCTATACCCCCATCGAATCGGCGATCGTGCTCACAATCTCGATCTTATCCTAACTTCCGTCCTTCCCTTCCCTCTTCCCAAGTATCCCTAATATATTCCTATTCTTGCTGTTCGTGAACCAAACGAGAAACCTGAGATTTTTGTTTCCCGGTCTATCTAATTATCCTGGAGTGGTACAGCACTGCGCAAGGTCCCAATAAGTCAGGTGTAGTAGTGAACCAAGGGACAGCGAATCACTACCTACTACCAAGTTTTTCTTTTTCAATCTTTTTTCGCGGACTGTAAAACTGTGAAACATTCATTTATTCTTTCCACTCACTTTCAACCTTTCGTCTCTTAAAAGCAGCTTCGGCACAAACCGATAAACAATAATAAAAATATGAAATACAGAGACAATCTCGCTAGCCTTCAATGGTATGCCATATAAATCAGACGGGTTGGGAGCTATCAAGTTTTTAGAGATCAAGACATCGACAGATCTTTCCGGCTAGATAAAAATTAGCAATAAAATTGGCCAAAAGAAAAAATTGCGCATACATCGGACCACAATAATTGCAAGAACTGCGCAGTTAGGTGCACCGAACAAACCTGTGGGCAGCTAAAGACCGAAGTCGGACAGTAAAAGCGAAGAAATAAGTCTCGACCAGCTGACGCAACGTATCTGCCAAAGGTACACCGTGACTCAACAGTTATACTTCACTTCATAGCTGAAAGTCATGAAATCGTCTACGGCAAAACCAAAATTTTTCAACGTGGATTCCAAGCACAGATTGAACGTCCGTAAGGGGAGTCTTATAAACTGGCGTCCACCATACATGGACCAAACGGAATGGTGGAATGAAATTTTCCGGCATTTGTACGGGAATATCGCTGTTAGTGAACAAATGCACTGACAACCACAATAACATCGGTGACCTTAGTTGACACCTACAACGAAGACGAAAATCGAGCTATCTGCTCCTCTAGATCTTAAACTTAAAAAACCGGGACCCAATCAGCGATTCAATTAAACACAGACACTCAGCGACGTATGAAAAAACGTCACTATGATACTAGTTGGCCAACGGATAAGGCCGTGGCGTTTGGACGTAAAGGTTGCGGGTTCGAATCCTCCCACCGCTGGCCACCTTCCATTACTTGGCAGCCCTCTGCTTGTCGCGGCCCCCTTCCTGAAAAATGATGTACACCGTTATTTTACTAATAAAAGAAGTAAAATATAAAAGATGGTAAGCTAATGCTCAGGATTATCTAGTTAAAAACTTGCCTTGGAAAAGGTTTAACCACGATCAGTCAAAACTGCCGACTAAATTGTCATTGCTTTTTAAAAGCATTTGAGCACCGCTAAAGAACTTACCAAAAAGAAAGCGATCGCCAAACTCAAATAAATCAGTGAAAAGTAATATCCAGCCAGATCCAGAAGCACGTAGCTCAAAAGTGTGACGATCATGCTGTTGCAAGGCAAGAAGGAAAGGAGTAGTGTTAGAATGAATCTAGAGAGATGGTGAATGTTGGAGAAATGATAACTGATCAGAAACTGGGGAAACCGACAAAAACGCATCTTTGTTGATTTAAACCAATTCTCCACCGAGGCGTCCCTAAAACTAGAAAACTACTTGTACATTCAGATAACGTTGCTAGCGAATCTGCCAGCTCTGGTTCTGGACATAGATCAAATCAAACATCGAAATATGCAGTATAGGCGAGCTGAATCGCATCAAATGACAGGAGTATCGCTTTAGGAAAAATTATGGTGGAAATGGCCCTCATTTACGTGTAAATTAGTGGAGATGTTAACACCGCAATGGGGTGTTACATAACTTTTACTGTTTACTTAACCATCACACTATTTTATTGACATGACTGACGCATGAGGATAGTGAAAAGGGGCATTATCTATGACCACTAGGGCCCACGGGAGGAAGGGAACCCGTAGCCATGACCCCGGAACAGAACAGCATAGAACCGCATATGGCCCCAGGTGTGGTACCCATCCAGGAGACGGGGAATCGCTATCTACCAGCATAGTGACCGGCAGATCTAAAATTCGAAATTCTGACCGTATCCGGCGGTCAGGCGCACAACTTATCACAAATGTGTGATGTGCTTCAAAAAGGGTCTCACACGTGGGAAGTAGATATTGCGACAGCAGATGAAAATAAACGCGGACAAACTGACATTGGCAAAGCCTAAGTGGATGCAGCTGGTGTTTGGTAACATAAGCAGATAATGTTGTTTGGCTGATAGAGTTAAAACAAGATATTTATTCTGAATATAAATGATTCAATGAAAAAGTGTTACATGCCTAGAGCAAGATTCAGAAAAAATGCAACTATCGAGCAAATGTTTTCCCGACCCCGATTTGAGTTCTGCTACAAAAAGCCCATAACAAGAGCGAATACCGTGACGACAAAAATCTAAGCTACCCTGAGGGCATCCTCTCTGATGGGAAGTGTCGTAGGAACTTCCCACAAATTAGTTTATGGATGTGATACCATTAGACGCATGTAAAACGAGAATAACAGAGACGAAAGCACCTTTCAAGTCCAGAAAGACTACGATCGTGGGGCGCCGGTGCGTGTGGCGCGTTTTGAGTATCTGTCTGAGAGTGAATATCTGGTCGGTGTAACCTCGACCTGACCGAAATCCGGCCTGTTGTTCGCGGATATTACTCTCGCGAATCGCTGCCAAACGGCGAAGCATCATCGAAGCTAACACCTTAGTAACTATCGGAATTAAACTAATCCCACGATGATTGCTGCAGTCACTCCGTGTGCCCTTCTTGAAGATGGGTATAATCAGTGACTCACCCCACGATAACGGGATACGCTCCTCGTTCCAAATATCACGAAGCAAGGAGGTAAGTGATTTCATCAACACTTCTCCACCCAATTTGAAGATAACTGGGGAAAGATCGCCGGGACCGGCTGCTTTTCCCCTCTTTAGAAGTCGAATATTCGACTGCACGTTCACTTCCGTTGGTGGATCAAGTGAAACCTCCCAAGGATTCGCAGCTACGTTAGCGTATGGCCAGTTAAACTGATCCTTGAAATGCTCTGCCCAACGGTCCAGTCTATCCTGTCTACCATGGATGAGCTCTCCATTCCTTTCGCACACGACTTCACTAACCGAAATTCATCGCCCACCGCTGCCGCGCATAAGATTAAACAGTCTTTGACTGTTACCTGAAGCGAACGCTTCCTCCATCTCTTCGACCACCTTAACCCACCAGTTTTTGCGGTCATTCATAAAGCTTATCGTCAACTGACGCTGCAGCTGTCGATGCATCTTATTCACTTCCTTGCAGCTAGGGAGCTGGCGTTTTTGCTCCATTAGACCCAGCGGCCCTTGTGAGATCCAGTGATTTTGATAAACGCAAGATCTAGGGCCGCAGGGGAAATCTGCTACCAAATGCATAGCCTGTTTAAGTCGATCC
>LUCM01004768.1:61165-75860 GCA_008360955.1 Fasciolopsis buskii | reverse complement strand
GGATGCACCGAATTCTGATGGGAAGTTTGTTCCGAAGTTTGGAATAAACAGCAAGAATGAAATGCGACCTTAAAGAGGATTTGGCGATTTCTGTATGGATGGTTAGGGACCTATGACGGAGAGGATAGGGACTGGCAGAGGAGAATATAGGTGGGTCGGTGGAGAAGGAGCGCCTATTCACCTGGTTATGCAGAAAAGGCAGGTTAATTTTCAGCCGCCGTAGCCAAAGTGGCTCAAGTTGGAGGGCTAGACAGCGTTCCTTGTAATTCATAGTCGTCGACCAACCTACCACTTGCTTAGGGAAGCGACTCTGGATAATTTCAATGGGGATCCTGTCCGACTTTGACATATTGTAGTATATCGAAAAGCCATAATCAATGAGTGGTCGAACGTGTGCTTTATAAATGCTGAGGATGCTGTCGGATAGTTTCATTGTGCGAACTGGACTGGGCGCGACAGAAATGAAGGCCCATGCTTCCGGAATGGAAAAGGGCAGAAAAGGTGCAGCCTGAAAACAAGCCCGCAATGGTTACGGTGACAGCCGATATTGCCAGGGATAATGGGGCATCAGGTAGCTCCAGTCTTCGCAAATAGAATGAGCCAATTGCTGCAACCAACCAAAAAAGGTTTAACGATAAATAATAATAATATGTTTTTTCTAGACTGTGACCAAAAGCACACCAGCCAGTGTGCCTCCGGATTCCATAGTGGAATTATGAGGAAGGAGTCTCCAAGTTTGGGTGAAATTGAGGAAAAGAAAAAAACGGTTCAACTGGGCGAACACACCAGGGCAAACTTTCGAGCGAGAAAAGCAGACTGGTGTTAGAGACTATTTCAAATACGATGAATGTTGGATTGTTGCAGTTCGGGTGCACAGCGGTATATAAACGGCTAATTTGAGGCCGTTAAGCCACGGAATGTTGTAGAAAATGGTTCGTCTTTCACTCTTGTTTACAGCCGTTTCTATTTGCCCTGGGTGTGGTTGATGCCTAGCCTGAGTGGCGGAAAATTTGCCGGTAAACCATATGAAAAACAAAATAATCTGAATGTCAGAAATTGCAAGATACCGCAAGTGCTATGAACAAATGCAGATAAAAAAGGAAAGCCTGGAGTACACACAACTACTTGGAACCTGGAGGATGAAAGCAACCATGTCAGCCCCCGCGAGAAAGAAAAATGTGATAGAATTGTAGCCTGCCCAGCTGGCAGTTGAAGATTATGTCAGCAAATAAGCCAGGCATGAATGATGAGGGTTGAAATTTGATTGGGCTGGAACGAAAAGCGCAGTTGATTTGTCCGGTGCGCTAACGCCCTGACCGTTACCGACACAACTACCAAAATCACTGCGGGTGAACGAAGTGCAGTGTGGATTTTACTCCTTCATGAAATCGGGTCCTGCCTGATTAAATGTACTTGAGTCCGATTTCGTGTTTTCCGCTGAGATAACTGCTTGCATTGGTTTCTCTTAAAAAAACAGCGATTGAATCCGTGCCGGAACCCTACAACTTCCTCGCTTTGTCATATCTTTACGCATGTTGGCACCGTTCTGCAAAGGACGCAGGTGGCGTTTTTCACCCAGGTTCGCAAGTTAGTTTCCACTTGCCATTGCCACTTGAGTTTTTTGCTGCATTGAGCTGCGGAAACCAAAAGTCGCAATAAGCAATTACTCGCAGTACTAGAGAAGTGTAACACTCGCCTGTTTGTATCTTTCAATAATCTGCAGTGCCGGCGTACCAGTGCAGCTTAGTCGACTGAAGAAAATATTGTGCACGGACGACGAATGGCTTAGTGGTGATCTTCAGCCAGTTGGTTGGGAAAAAGCCGAGGGAGACTGACAGCCAAGACGGAAACGTATGTATTAGATAACATGCGGATGGAGGACTCTAGGGAAACAACATAAATGGTAACCGTTTTTAAAAAACGGTAATAGCTGGTAAGTTCAGAAACGGCGACAGACAATTAAAACTGAAGATGTGCTTTGGACGTCAACAGTGAGTAAAAGATCAGGAATATTCTGCTTTTGTTTTACTTTAACTGGATGCAAAATTTGCATGAGAAATCTACTCTAATGTCACAATACGAGGATACTGGGGATGCCGGAGAATACGGGATCTCACTAGGCGAAGAAGGCTCCTCTCATGTGTTTACGGGGTTTTGTCGATCATAAGGAACTTCGACAAAAAATGCCCCCCGTGTACAAGCAGTACGAGCAAAGGTAAGGTTTTCTATTTGAAACCACTCGTGTAATCCCCGGAAAACCGTTTAAGTGATGTTCAAAGGCAGTGAAATGATAACAGCAAGGACGTGACCGTACGATCTAAGTGAATCATTCCTGTCTATAGCTACGATTTGGGCTGTAAGTAACTAATATTTAGGTAACGGACTGTTTCACTTTCCCTAATGTAACTCCCGTTGCAGTACATTGTAGCACCCAAAATGTCCTTAAAATTACTCAGGTCGACATTAAATTTTTTCTCCTCTTGATGAAATTGTTCCTTACCGGAAGGATCCTGTTATTTGGTGGTATATTTCTTGAAGACCTCGAGAGACATTTTTAGTTTCAATGATCAGGCTTTACAATGGAAAAACAGATGTTTAAATAATATGGATCAAAGATGAAGACAAAAGGACAAACCGATTGAAATTAGAAATGGCTTCAAAGGAACTCAGCGTCCAGATATATTAAGAATACCTATCACAGAAGGTAAATTTCGTTGGAGGGTGGCAGAAAATGCCGACAGACGGCCAAATTGTTCAAAAGTTTAACGAGTTCATGAAATGTCCACGACAAATAAACTCAAAGAATTGTGATTGGCGGATGAAAAATCGTCAGACCTGGCGAAACGGTTGGAGAATAGAACGGAAAATGACAATATACGAGCGACTTCAAAATTGGAGTGAAAGCAAATGGTGGTATTTTTTCAGCCAAGGGAATAGGCAAAAAAGGTTATGGAAGTGAAGAATAGAGAAGAACAATGAAGTAGATTGTGGCGAACCATTGCTTGAAAGCAGGGGGGAAAATGCATCACCAAACGGAGGAAATGAAATGAAGAAGTGTGCAATATTCTAAATAAAACATCAACCCTAATGTTTGTTGAGAATGAATCTTCTAGGCTCGTTTCAGTGGTTGACCATATTGTCTAAAGTCACAGAAAGGTTAGCAGCTCCATTTGCAGGGCTGGAGAGGAAATCTAAAACCATGATGGTAATTGAGAGAGAAGGTTTGCATGTGGGGGTCGACGTAAATGTTCACTGTCAATTTGCTGGGCGTGTTAGCTGCAGTCAGGCCAAGCGGTGTATTTTGGAAAATTTCTCTGCTCATTGCATGTTGCCACTGTAGGTCAAAAGGCGCGGCCTATAGTCCTGAGAAAACTTGTAGTTGGAACGTAAGTTGTCATTGGCGAATAATGCGAGCTAGCATCGTTATTCCGTTTCGACACGGCTCATAAAGTATATCTTCTCATTTGATCTGTAGCAGTATTCACGAAGCATCAACACAGTGTAAAATCGTGGACTGGAAACGGCAGTAAGGAGTGTTATACCGTCAGATGACATAGTCATATCCGAGGAACTGTTTTCATCGTCAAGTCATTATTCACTACTTATCGCCATGTGGCTTGCAAGGTAGACCAGACTATTCAAGCGAGTTAGGTTTTCCATAAAGTCGTGCTTTTCTTTTTCGGCCAGGTTGTAATCGAGAGAGTTATCCCATACCTTGCACTCGGTTTTTCTTCCTGGTTCTCAGGCGACGACGACTTCATCGATTAATCTCTAGTTCCTTAGATCACGCCGGGTCCTCTTCTAAAAGATTGGTACTATCATAGAGCTATTCTTCCGATTGGGATACCAAATTCGCTTTATGGAAAATGTGAATAATTTGGCTGTAAGCATTTGGATATTAGACCCTTCGAATTTACTAGATCCGCGGGGCAAGGAATGTAGCCCCGGGTAATGAAATGTTTTCATTTATTAAATCTGAGATCGGGTATTCCCTGAATGGAAGGGGTGATGAAGAGGGCCCAAAAGACGGTAGTGCTTAGTCAGGTAGATGGATGAGTTGCCATTTAACCTAAAGGACACTAAGATGGAGTTAAAGGACTGACATATATTCAGTGGCCGACTCAGGTACGCTTTGCGGAGGACCCTCAATAAATCTCAGAATTCTCAGAATTCCCAGGTTTCAGTAACCAAGCCAAGATCTTACCGATTTTAGGATTACCAACGACATTCATCTATCGCAGACGTCGTAGACTCTCCGACTGATGTTTTAGGGCAGAAGGCTTACCAGAAGCTGGAGCGCAAAATGGCTTCTTTCCGAGGAGTATTTCTTATAACCCACGGAATGTTTAACGGTGGTGATTGTTGGTAGGTATTATGGATCGATCAGATATTCCTGAAGGACGGTCTGCTGCCGTCTGGACGTCGTTTGAAGAAACCTGAAACTACCCCGGTTTCCGGTGCCAATCACTTGGTGTAAGGTATTTCGGTCGGCCCTTCCAGAAGACCTGCGACAGAATGTTTGGAAGCCTGTTTCATAATTTATCGACAACTGATAGGCCGTTAGAGAGCTGCAGTCCACAGGCTAAGTTTTCCAAACAGAATTTGGGACAATAGTTAGGCCAGGTAAAAATCACGTTAGGGGTATCGCCGTTTGGGGATGCGACCGGCTGCAAGCATCTAGCGAGTTTCGCAGTATTTACGAAGGGTGACAACTTTCGGGGAGGACAGTGCAAAGATATATGTTCTTCAGGATCTTCGGAGTCCGAAACCATTAACTTTGTACATGTGTGATTCACAAGTATTTCCTTTGTGCTTAATTAGAACACACATGAATTTAGGCAAGATAAGCTGCCAACGCAGCCCAGTAGCCTCCCCGTTGGCTCAAAGTTTAACAGCTGGAGAAGCTCTTCATAGTTCAGAGTCCTGGATCAGCTTGATAACTGCTTGCTGAAAACCCTTTGTGTTCTTCCAATGGAGGTCGAGTCGGACTCCAACACGTTCAGGCATATCAAGGACAAGGAGGTCGGAGGCGTCCTATAGACGCGAGGACTGCGCTTGGTGATCTTTATTGTATAATCCCTCTAGCCCCAGTCTTTCCTAAGTTTATCCCAGTGGATAACTGCATTTTCTGATAAAATCAGAGTAGGTAAATATTTTAGACATAGTCGACGGGGAAAAGATCCTCGGACGAAAACGGTTCCATAAGGTGGTGCATATCCACAAATGGCGTTAATTTTCCTTCGCCGTCTTTGAAGTTTACTAACGCTATCTGGATTCATTTCAACAATATCTAGAAACGGGTAAGAATAAGCCTCTCAGGGATGCACCAGCTTGGTGATTTTAAATCAATATCTAGATAATTATTACAGCTTACAATGAGTAAACACAAATGTATAGATGCGAATTGGATCCTGCACAGGTGAAACCTCCATAATTCAGCTAAGTGACGTTTCCTGTTTGGTTTTGCATAACTCCGAATCTTTTTTCACAATTCCCTGGTAACGCAGGGAATAGCAAAATGGAATTAAGTGGGAAGCATCAGTGTTGAAATGAAATGACCTTTCCATACCCGCCTTTTCACACCGTCAGCTTGCTCTTTATACAATCAACCGGAACAACTACCACTTTGCTTTTTCCTCACTCGGGTATTGTTCCAGACCAGCAGGTAGACACTTCTTCTGCAGCCAAGAGAATATACAAGCGCAACTTAGGTCTTGCCAATGGCAGCCCCGATTGCTGTCCTTCGCACTTGCCATTCGGTTTTGCTGGGACGCTGCGAAACAGTTCTGTTCATAGGGTATCACTCCCTTTCAAACTGCAGACTGCCCGAATTGTGATCAGGATGTCCTCGGATGCCCATACACAGACGGGCCAGCAGGACTGGCCAAAACGTCGTGCTCATTACCAACACTAGAACAGCGTGTGTGACCACTCAGCTTCTTGACTTTCAATGGCAGCAATGGTCTCAACATAAAGAATGACGGCATGGTGGTCATTCATATTAAGTGCATTCAAGAATCCATTTTGGTTCTTCAACTAGCCGTTTTTTACGGTTATCGCACTACAAACTCCAAATCCCCGCCGGAATATGCATATGCAGTACATTTTCTTACAATTTCTTCAACGTGTCCACAAGCAATTCTTTATAATGTTCTTTGAATAGTCCGCAACTGCCTGCACTACTTTATCCCACTTTTATCTCAATCATCATATCGGTCCATCATCGTAGTCTAATACTGAGCTTTCATCTGACTGGCACAAAGTCTCGCTTTGCATGAACACAATTCTATTTAGTCTTCATATTTCTGTTGACTTTCTTCATTGTAAATTGTCTTCCAGGTACACTGAATAAACCTGCTGAAATTCGAAAACTTCGGTCGCACCTTGACATTTTTCATCATCTCTCATCAAAGTTTGCATCTGTGTTACCGGACTTTAATAAATCCACAAGAGCGAAATTACCCGCATTCAGCCACTAACGCTTGGTCTCAGGAAATCCTGTTATTTTGTCAATCACAAAATTTGGCTTTGTTTTTTGACCAGTGCGCTCAAGTAAACCTTGATCATGCTTGTATTTTTGCCTCTCGAGCAGTCCAAGAATGCATACACTTGTGTTGCTTCTGGTATCCGTTCTCCCATGTTTGCTTCGAAACAAGTGTGTATAAAACTGATATTGCATTAGCACTCCCCTTTTCAAATTAAAAATACACATTATTACTATTCCTAAAACAACTTTCAGGGAAGATTGACTGTGTAGGATTGATTGGTTTGATTTTGGCAAACCTTGTGATCGACAAACAACTGAAATAAGCCGCTCTAATGAGCGATAAGCCAGCCAAACAAACAGAATTAATATGAACAAAAACAGTAATCCGGGGCTCCCTCCGAGAAGCGCTAAATACCAAATTTCGATGGCTGGTCCTCCAAAGATATCTTTGTTATCAAACACAAGTGGGTGAAAAAATTAAATGAAACTGGCGGAATTTTTTACCAGTGGTCAGTTTTTTGTTATTTCAATGGCGGTCCCAGAAAAGTGGGTACATCTAAACTTGCATGTATACCCAGCATAAAAGCGGAGCCGAGGATGAAGTGGTCTTTAAGTCCGGGACTGGTCCGTACCCATGAAGTCTGAGATAACACTGTTTGAGCAAACACCCAGATGTATTTAAGACATGCCTAAGGCAGTCTGTGAAGAAACAGCTATCGCATTTATAGGTATAATCCAGATCGCTGACTTGGAAAAATTAAAAGTATGCTCAGTGCCCTGAAGAGTAGGAACAAAATGGAAACTTACCTAGGCCATTTTGGCTACGAATTTCCGGGTATATGATAGATTTGTGTTTTTTAAGTGAAGGTTGAAAATAGCAAACCACCTCAGTCTAAGAGAGGCTGCGGTTTAGCATATTGCTAAAAATAAGCTATAAAAATCCATGTTTCCTCTGTACAAGATCTGGTAATAACATGACAAATAGGGCATGCCCAATAGCCAGGTTTTCATCTCCGTAAGATGAGAGAGATCAGGTAAACATTGTTTTCGCATCGCCTGACATATTCAAAAGCTGCTGCTATTTCGGTAGAACCTTTGATTGAAATTACCTTGGTTATTAAGTTGGTTGATTGGAAATATACGACAGCGAAACCGAAATGGTGGGGAGACAAAAGCGAAATTTAATTTTTTACGTCCGCAGAAAAATTTCGTCCATAACGGTGCACTATTGAGCACGAGTAGAATCTCCGCTTTCTTTAATCTGTGTGGCTTTTGGCATCCTTTCTATCCCGCCTCCTGACATTCCGAGCGGGTCGAATTCCAAGGCAGCCATCATACTTACTTCTCAAATCCTTTTGCTGCACCCGTGCTATCTGGTCTAGTACTCTGCATGTGTGGCAAATGACACGTGTTCCTGCTTCTTTGGTTATGCTTTGGCACTTTCTCAGCTGGGGGTTTTGACCTCATTTTAATGACCAAACAGCACCGGACACATTCTGCCTCGGACGCTCCAAAAGTGCTAACCACTTCCGCAAGCTTGAAGTTCGGATATGCAACACCACTTGGTGGGTTGTTCCTGTGTATCATTACAAACGCCAGGACTAGTCATGCGGCGCAAAACAGTTTGGTTTGTTTTTGCATAGTATTCGGCTCTTCACCCCCAATCGAAAGGCTTCTCTCCGTCAGAAAATTCACTCTACCTCAATGGCTCCGTCGATGGTCCAACCTTATCTGGTTTTATATTTTGCCTCAATGAGAAACTCTTGAATTTCTAGGCAATACCAGCTGATTCCCATTGATCCAACCAGCCAGTTACTTCATCAGCGAATTCGATCTTACCCAACAGATGCGTTGGTTCATATTTGGACCCTTGCTTGTGTGGTAAACGCTTCCTAGAGGTGATCGCACCCATTATGCTGTCTCCTAAGGCTCTGCCGATGGTTTTATGGACCATCAAATTCGGAGAAAGTTTATGCAGTTGGAACATAAATACTTTCGACCATCCAGTAGCTAAACCAACTGTTTGGCAAGAGTTACTCCAACTGGGTTCAAGCTGGCCTAGTAGGCCCAACATAACAGCGGTCAAGTGGCCAAATATGCTTCCAGGTTACCTACAGCGGTGTATGCGAAAATGATCACCCATAGCACAGTTAGGACAGTTTATTATTACATTCCAGGTTGGTACTCGGCCATTCAGCTCCATTGAAAATGATCTGCAAAACTTTCTTAAAATAAGGATTTAAATTATGCAGGTGCAGCCCAATGTTAAAATTTTTCATTAATAACAAAATGCTCACGGAAAAGGCATAGGCCGAACGGTCCTAGGAACTGCATGGCATTATTTTGGGGTCACCTTAGATTCTTTCATTCATCTTAAGATAATATTCATTGAAAGTGTCCTCAAAGTCCCTGGAGTTATTTCTAAAGCATAAAGCGAGTCTGGATTTTACCTCGAAAGTGCCACCCATTTCAGGTTGTCGACTGTTTTCCAGAAGTTTCCTATTGGAACAAAGGCGATAAATTAGCTCTCTCATTTCCGTCAAGAGATACTGCCACATGATAGATATTTCGACATAGAAATCATTGGCTCTCCTTGTTATTCCCCTATTTTAAAACCACTGTGTTGAATAATCCCTTTCGGTAATTAACTAGATCGTTTTCTGTCAAAGGGATCCTGGGGATTCGAAGTCCATACTTGTCGCTGACCCCCGCGTCCTACCTATTTTGCAAAAGGAAATAACTCCGTTGGAGAATATGGACATAACTTTTGAATCACTTTGACCTTTCCAAACCTCTTGCAGTTATCCTCATAACTTACTAGCAAGCTGCACAACCTTGCCACAGGAATTTAGCAGTTTTACGATTTTCAATGTTTTGAAATTCGGCCTTGGTTGGCGCTGGGTAAATCAAGGCTGGATGTCACCATACATGGTATAGAAGGACGTTATCCGCTTCATTAATTGACAGGCAAAGGATGGAAAACAGCTCACAGCTATAAAATAAACTGTCGTACATGCGTTTGCGTGTGTTTTAGCGGACCGAAGCGACTGCGGAAATTCTGTGTTGGAATCGAATGGATTTCCGGCTGATGCAATGTTAGAGAACGCAATCCGCTTCAATCGGTTTTCTTTGGCCTATCACCAGTTGAATTACTTGATCGTAGTGAATTTGCGGCTCATTGTCGAGTTCTGAAGCAGTTTGTATTAGACACAACATTGGAGACAATAACCTTTCAAAAGTCTTTCCAATCTCCGCGTTCTTATGTATGAAATCCGATTGTTTCAAAAACCTGGTGATCTCCAACGGAAATTTGGGAAGAAGAGAAAGGCGTAAGCGGCAAACCCCCAAATCTCTTTTCCTCTTTGCAAATGAAAATCCCCAGGTGATATCGGTAATGGCTGCCAAACCGGGTTTCTGCGAGATGATAAAGGAATTACTCGCAGGATCATTAGATGATGTTTTGAAAGATGGCACTGTCTCTTCTTCAGCACATGATGCACTTGTGACTCGCTGCCGGCTTGAGAACAGGGATCAACCCTCAAAGTGCTATCGATTGGCCGGCATCCGGCGCCGCCCATTATCGGCCTGATCATTGCGGTTTCACTTCGCCGGGCATCAAAATCAAAAGCATATACTGTAATGTTTGACGCCGCGTTACATAAAAGACAGCTTATGAAAACGGCAAATGGTAAAGAGCCAGGCACTGGACCATGGGGTCCGAGAAGGCCTGGAAATTGATGGGCCTGTATTTAAACATGGTCCTGTTCTTTATGGATAAATTGTTTACCGTAACTTTCACGCTGCCTATGCACGCAGCGTTTGCACGGTTTCGTCAAACATATTAGGGCTCAAACTGTTCCCGACCCTGCTTTTTTTTACCGGTCTTCAGCATTGCAGTCGTACAGCACCTACTAACATAGACTCGTGTGTCGTCACAAGTGCTGAGGGTAAACGCAATACGATAGTTGTGTTTAGACAATAATACTTACAAACTCGTGAGCCCGGCTTAACTGAATGGCCAATTACCTCTCTATTCTTTTGCCGACCCTCTGTTTGCCGTTTTATTTCTCGAGTAACTCTCAACATCCTTTTTGCCGACTGCATTTCTTGCTGCTTTTTGCTAGCTGTATTCCATCGGTAGAGGCCGCCTGACATGTTTGATCTGCCGAATTGTTTCTGAACACGACGCTATGTCGCTTTTGCGGCTTAAGACACCGAGCTGCTTACCAAATGTTACCTTTTAAACATCGGGGACTGGATTACAAACCGACTACTCTTGGCAGCTAAGGGCGGCGTGGTGAGTGCAATTCCCAAGTACTCATACAGTTTGAGCTCTCCACAGGCAGAGGTTCCGGGGACTGCAAACGACACCGAAGTGCCTATATACAGACACCATTCAATCACCCACGATCTGGGTCTGAATAGTGCTTTCTCTTGCATAGTGGCAGCTGTTCCACATCTTACCACAGGAACACATTTTTTCAGCAATTAAACCCGCCAGTTGGTGCTCGGCACGGAATATAGCAGACCGCCAAATGTTTCTGGATGTGACCGGCTGCTATGCTGCCATCAACCAACTCACACCTCAGCAGGCTGAACCCCAGCCTAACAACAATACAGTAATCTATTCTCTGCCTTCCAAGGGCACTTCAACGGATAGCCCACTTTTAGCTGTTACTTAGGTAACCAATCATATAGAGAACAGTCCAGAACGCAATTGAATGGCGTGATTGCGGTAGAAATGTATGTGTACCATGGGGCGAAAGAGGCCGTGACACGTTTTCATTAGGTACGTGTTGATCTCGTATTGCCTCTCTCGCCGCCTCGCGGCTACTTCTTGTGTACTTAATCATGCAGACCACTTTGATCACTGGCCACAGCCCGTACCCATCTCGCTCTCTTACGCCAAAAGAGGCCACGAGAGCCGCCTCCGTCCGTTTTGCTAGTTCTTTAGTATGCCCCGCTTTAGCTACCGCCAGTCTTGGCTCACATTTCGATAAGGGCGTTCTCAAATATGCTTTGAACACTGGGTTCTATGCATATTAGAAAAACTGCCTACCACTAGCAAGCGGAGAGTTTGAAGAAAAAATCCATCGGCCGCTTAAATCAGCTCTTTAAAGCGGACTCAGCCGGCTTTGGAGTGAAACATTACCGTCAGCTCTTTCAAGCCTTCGAAGCTCTTTTAAAGAAGCAACGTGAGTTACACAACGATCTTGCACTTTATCCTATGTTTCGCCTCCTCGGACAGCTGGCGGCGCCGCCAACGCCCGAATGTCTCAATGACGGTGATTTTGCAAAGACCCAATGCGAACGCTTCATGCCATTCCACGATGTGATCAACGATCTACGTGGCACACCACAACCACATAAAATACCGCTACCGACGTTTCTCTCTGGGCTGACAGCGCTCTATCACAGCTGCGGTCATCGCTCGCTTATCCGTTTTACAGTTCTAGAACGCTTGTTTTTGGACGTTGCCGGCTGAAATGATACGGTGCCTATCGACCGCATCAAACCTGTCCTTGTGGAAAGTAACCTAACCGAAGCAATTTTTCATTTCGTGAGTCTCACCATCCCGGTGGAGTCCAACCGCTGCCATTGCTGCCCATGGGGACTTATGACAAGAAAAGGGCACAGCACCACCCATTACATCCGAAGTGCCAGATATACGGAGCAGGCGTAGCGGCCAGAGGACGTTTGCCGGAAATTGTACTAGGATAGAAAGAAAAGGCTCTTGGCATGCAGATTTACCAGGATGGCATGCTTCAATAGCTTCTGTGAGTTCACCGTCTACTCCTGACAAGTTAGTAGTCTTGACGTAGCTCCTGAGTGGATGGCGCACCCCGTGGTTCCCGGTTCTAGTACCTGTAAAGTAGTACGTAAGCTACTGTAAATGCGCCGAAAGACTTGTAGAGGCCCGTTTGATTTTCAGGGTTGCTGTAGTCTAACGTCAGTTGAACTGAACTAAAAAGATCTGTATTGACTGTTTTAATCGACCAGCTTCGGGGTACGCCTCGGGGTGTCTATTCGAAGCTCAATGGGCTTCGGCGTCCGTCGTTTGGCGCTTTCTTTGAGCCATTAGCCAAACCAGCATGGCTGCTCCGTACAGGGCGTTGATTAAAGTGATGGACAAATGTGTCCCTACCCGATTGAAGCCATTTTGGGACCATCCTGCTGGTCCAAAGACGATTTTCTTTTGGGCGCCCACTTTTAAATGGGTTTGTTGAGGTTTGTCATTTTGAATCTTTAGTTTTAGGCTTTAGTAATAGCAGGCATATCAGACATGACGAGGCCGGTAGAAAAAGTTAGTACTTACCAGAGTGTGGCTCTCACTGCAACTGGATTGATTTGGTCACGTTATTCTCTTGTCATCATCCCGAAGAACTGGAACTTGTTCAGTGTGAATATCTTTCTTGCTTTTACAGGACTATACCAGCTGGGACGTATTGCACTGTAAGGAAGCGTATCTGTTATGGTTGACTGCTTTGCATTTCAGGTACACTAGAAAGCAAAATGCTATGGCCCCACCGCCATCGTAGATGTGTTTAGCATTTTCTCGGCTCTGAAGAACATTTGCATGAATCTTACTGACATAGCGTTCTTGAAAGTAAAATTTTTGCGCTCCAACGTTGGGTACCTCAAGGCATTTTTCTTTGTCCTGAAGGGCATACGGTTAATTTACCCCTACACTTGTCACAATGTAGGCTGAAGTTTCAACTGGATACGAATGAGAAGGCAGTTCCTAGGGAAATTTTGAGATTTACGATTCATTCTCTCACCTGGATTTTTCTTCCTGTTCGGGCCATTTCCCCACCAAAACCCAGTTCTTTCGAGATGCTGCTAATGAATTCATTGAAAGTGTCCAATGGATTTTTCTTACTAGTTCACTGGAACCTACACGCTTTGGTGCTTTGCATTCTGTAGATGGATTCTCCAATTCGGTTGTTTGATTGAGGTAAGAAATCCCAGATTTGCGGCTTAATTTAGTTCTAGACACCTTTCGTTAAATTTGTCCAAACTATACGCTGGATGTCGCAAGTTTGGCCTCCGATGAGCCCTATCTCTACGACAGTAGACGGCTGACTGTGGGGCCTGCCTTATTGAGGTTATGTGGCGTTGTGCCATTTAAGATGCCCGTCGCGTTTTCCGCTTCTTCCTAGTGGGACAGTAGGTTCTAGAGGATTTGAGCATATTCATCACGGTTACCGCTGGTGTGACCTCTTATTTGTAAGACTTCTAACCAGGACTCATAGCAAATTTGTATGTCATTTAGAACGTCCTTGGGTTGCGGACAAAAAATGCTTGCCAATATTGGTAGTCAGCCAGGAAGAAAATAGGTCCAGGCTCATTGAGTAGAAGGCCGCAAACATGCAGTGGCAGTGTCGAGGACGTGGGGGATTTTCATCTGACGTGCTCTCTATCCAGAATTATCATAAGTTCACCGGTAGCATTATGACGTAGCTAGTGTAGCCCATCAACTAAACAATGCTGCTGCTCCTTATCGTGTTTCACTGATCTAGAAGAGTTAACCGGAAGGGGTACAAAAGCAAACCAACTGGTCAAGGGCTCGTTTGGAACGGGCTTCTTGTCTCTCAATTAGTGCTTAATAACAAAAAGACTGGGGGTAAGCCCTCGAATAAACAGGCTAACTCGGAACTCTCCGACCGACTAGTACAACAGTCCATCAGGGGACCATGAATGACGACGGAATAGGTGAAGAGAAAAGAAAATCTAGGAGGAGTAACGTGGTGGACAGGGAAGCTATGCGACCTAGATTACGCCGACGACGTCGTGTGCTTGTTCGAGTCTGCCGACCATGCACCATGCGCACTAGATAGACTGTCGAGGTCGGTTGCTCGGTTCAGGATGTGCTTTGCCCCTTCAAATTGTAAAGTGCTGTTGCAGAACTGGACGACAGCAGCGCCGAACTTGATACTGGATAGAGAGGAGCTGACGATTGTGGACCGTTTCACCTACCTTGGTAGCTGCGTGTATAACGATGGTAGCTCGGAATTGGAGGTAAGTATGCATATATCCAAGACTCGTGCAGCTTACGCTGGATTGAAGCACTTGTGGCGTCAACCTGATATTTCACTGAAGTTGAAAGGTCGTGTGTACTGTGCTGCAGTGCGTTCAGTTCTGTTGTACGGTTGCGAGACGTGGAGTATGCGTGTGGGCGGTGTTCGTCGGTTTGGGGTTTTCGACAAC
>LUCM01004768.1:30640-48994 GCA_008360955.1 Fasciolopsis buskii | reverse complement strand
CTGAGCATATAAGATCAATATGGTCGATCTGGGTTCAGTGCTTTGAAGGCGAAGGAAGGCACCAGGTGAATCGACGCCGCTCTTTGTGATGGAAATTGATCTTATATGCTCAGCGTGATCCTCGAGGCAGCTTGACCACGTTCGCTCCAGATCAGAATACCGTCCACGTGGAGAGGGAAGTTAAGGAACTAGGTTGTATTTCAGCTACAGCTGGTGATCATGGAGGTGGGATTCTCTATGCGCTTTTGAGAGAAACAGCTTAGACTTATTTCCATCTAAGGCAGCTTTTGCTCTATTTGCTTGAGCTTGCTAACATTGGAGACATCCAATTGAGAGGAACATTTAAGTAGTGCTTGCGAACTACTCACCTTTTCCTTATTGCCGCCATCAAACAGACCTATCGAACAGCAATTCTTCGTGGTAGCTTGCATGGTCCCATATCGAATTAAAAGGTTCCCTGCAGAAATGTGCTAGTGGTTTTCGATATACTGGTGTCTTTGGTGCTGTCCGGACCGCAGAATGTTTTCTTTTTGAATCCCAGTCAGCCTATGAACTGAGCAGTCGATCAGTTGACCTCAATGGCACGTGGACCCGAAGGCGCGTTCCGTTACGTTATGGGTTATGCTCTATATAGCTTTAAGTTTCGGCCGCGGTTCCTTGGCAAAAATGCCTGCCTTGCTGTGGAAATCTAGCAGAATTTATGTCATCAGCAGATCATGGACCCGTACGGTTGCATTCCTTCGCTGATGAATTCCGGACAGAATCGCTCTACTGTTTCCATTGCACCCCCGGGCACCCATGCCTCGGATGCTTAATCAAGAACTAGTCCATTATCGCTAATAGGCCTGTCTCTCCATTCTCAGATGCCGCGACTCATTTCCGATCACGCTGATGGTTTATATAACATAACACGCACTGTGGTGCACGCTAGTCAGCAAGCTGACTTAACTGAGATCATGGTTGGCGTTTTTAGTGAAATATGCTCCCTACAATAGACCCGAATTCAAGAAATCAGAAAACTATTGTTTATCACTAAACAATGAGGATTTCAGCCATTATTTGCGCTGTTCTGAAGACATTAAAGCTAGCCCTTATGATCAAGTAGGCTTTGGGATAATTCTTCCTAACAGGTTTTTCAGGATCATATCTTAATAGGCTATAGATGACGAGGCTATAGTCAGAACGACCGCTCCTGCTGATAAGCGTGCATTTATCATGGTCGAATGTTAGTGTAAACCACGGTCTCTATGCACCTTAGTAGGACAACCAGAAAAATGATAAACTTGTTACATGTCGCCAAGCTGTCTGCGCCTACCGTGCTGAACAAATTCAAGAATGAAATGAGAGATTGGGCACCGTTCCTACCGTACTGCTCTGGGTAACTTTGAGCTCTCGCAAACTTTCGTTTTCCTCTGTTTGTCTAACTAGTTGCTACATTACTTTCATGCCGTCCGATCACTGGATTTTACCAGGTTCTCTAAGGCTTATGAATATTCCCTGGTCGCTCCCAATGTATTTAGTCGCAGACCAACTCCTGTTAGCCTTAAGTGGTGATCTTACTGGAAGCCAAAGAAAAATCGCTGGAACTAGCATTTTGGACGTGCTGCCCCAGAAAACTAAGCAGTTTGCCACCAGCTTTATTTAAAGAGGCCCAATACGATACAGTGAAAAGCTGGTGCGTGCATATGTATGACAAGGAGAATGCTCCTCTAGACTGGATGGAACTGATCCTACCACCAGAAAGGTCCAAGAACTGTCTGTGGCAGTCATTGAGAAACCAGCTTAGTCCCGGTTTTGTCAAAGGTCTCGACATCCATTGTTCTTAGTGGAATAGCAGCACGAAGAGAAGAGAAAATTCGTCATCGGCAAGCCTAGAACAGCGGTTAGAAATATCCCAATGGTGCGTCGAAGTTCAGCAATGAAAAAGTAATCGGTGAGTACTTCAGACGACTTCTTTAATGCATAAGGAAGGATATCACTCGGTGGACGTGGTTAATTTGGGCATGTTCTGGTACCTGGTTGGAAATGTTTCGAAGAGAACGCTTCGGGGTGGTTGGTGAGTACGTGATCTTAGGAAGAGTACCCTTCAGTGGGAGCTTGGATTATTATTGTGTCTGGTTATGCACAACGGTGTCATTTAGGCGTTCAGCTCTTCTGGATGCTAGTTATCTAACCGAAACGTTCGCGTTCCGGTCAGTTGAGCAACATATGCGGGCATATGATGAGTGCCAATTACAACTGGGTCCTAATTCGAATTTCGATACTTCATCTTGATGAGAACATGTCCCGGGAACAGTGGTCAAGTTGACAAAGTAGTACCGGTCGTAGAATTAAGACAGTAAGGGAATAGTTCTTCGTGTATAATGGCACACATGGATCCCAAGATTAGCAATTGGATACAATCAAATTTGATTGTAGAACTTGCCTTGAGAAAGACTACCCGCGGTAGCAAAGAAGTTTGCGCATTACATCTACCAACAACGCGGTGTTATTAACATTATATCATTCACAATTAAAACCAATACATGGCGCATCGATTTTTCGATATCCTCCTTACATCATTTGGTCCTGATATTTACAGACTGACCGATAAGTTCATGGTCTTCCAGCCTGACAAGATGAGGCGCTAAAGTTTTACGTCTAACCACACATCCTGAGGACTGTGGTTTGTGACTGTATTGTATACGATTCCTCTACTGTGAAAAAAGTTCCGAAGTAACCCGGACATAAGTGAAGAACTAAAAGGAGAGCATACCAAATATTGCAAATAGTTGCCAGAGCAATTTGGTGACAGTTGTCAGTGGCACATCGGGATGCACGAAAACTAAAAGAATGAGAACGAAAGCAAAGTGCGAGGTCCGCCAGAATCGATATCAGATCCTTCCAAAATTAGGATCATTTTAATGCACAGCATGCGATTTCAACACAAGTTAGGCACTGCAATACTGCATATTCCACATTTTGAAAGAAATTTGGTAGATTGTTGGTTCTAACAGTGTTTTAAGTTCGTGGTTCTTGGATTACATGGGGTCCTTTGAGTCTCGAACGACGGACAATCAAAAGTAATGGATTCGCAACATTGTCTGCAGTAACGTTTTGTTTTTGTGATCCGTAGACAGCCTTATAGTTAGGACACAAGCCCCCCATATGCCATCGAGAAATCTCCCCTTTGATTTTGCTGGCCTGTTGGTAATTTTACATGAAGGAGACTGACGCTTGGTTGGTGATGGCAACGGAACATGCCTGTTTTCCACCATTGTTTGATTTATTTATGAGGGGGGAGGTATTCTGGGTATGAAGGTATCCGAATTCTCCCTTTGGGTGATGGTGGCGGAAAGGACGAATTCTTAAGTGCCTGTGACAGAATTCAATAAAATATTTTACTGCGTTAAACAGCAGAGAAAACCCCAATGATCGCTGTCTTTATCCCATGCTTACATGTTGGTACAAAGAGAGTAATATCCGAGGGAACAGCAAGTGGACCTGCAGTAGGCGAGGAAAGGGGAGTGCCATTAGAGCCGACAAATGGAATGCAATCTAACTACAGGCGCACTATTTCAATCATTCTGATTCGATAGTAAATGGCAACGGTCGCCGTTGTTCACGGTTCACTGCCATATCTTTCAGTGTCTCCAGCCAGGTGGTTGACGGCTCTTTCGGATCCCAACCGCGAAAACCCCAGACACCTACTTTACACAAATTCAGTGTGCTTTTTCTTATTTCGCGACGCCACGTGATCTCTTGACCCTCACGTCCCTTGCTGCCCTCCGTGGGAGGGAAGAAAACTGGGAAATGGCGTGATAGGCTAGTGTTCTCCATGTGCAACGCGTGACTTAGCAGATGAAGTGTGCTAAGCTTCATACGCCGAGATAAAGTGTTCTCAGAACCGGTACCTGATGCTAGATCCCTAACGTGCATATTACTCGCGTGGTCATTCCATTCAGTCCCAGCCCTAATACTAAGACGTTGGTGATCGAGAACATCCAAGCGACAAACATTGGCGGCACGCAAAATCCACATCTTACAACTGTAACACAGGGTACTGCAGCACAGTGCACACGACCTTTCAACTTCAATGGAATACCAGGCTGACACCACAAATGCTTCAGTCCAACGAACGCTGCTGGAGCTTTAGGTGTATATGTGCTCACTTCCACTGTCGTGCTACCATCCTTTGACACAGCTGCCAAGATAAGTGAAATGGTCCATTGGGATCAAGTTCGGTACTACCCTCGTCCAGTCCTGTAATAGCACTTTGCACTTTAAGGTATTGTTGGAGAACCGAGGGATCCAACGAAAACATTGCGCGAACAATCCCACAAACATCGCTCACCTTTAGCACCACAATGGTGTTGTGTCCCTCACTCATTAAAGATGGTAGCAGTTTGGTGTGACTGTGCCGTTGGGGACTTTGTGATTTAGCAAAAGAATCATGCGAGTAGTGTTAACTGCCTTGTCGTTGTTTGGTTGCGATACTGCGTTAAAAGCATGTAGTGCAACGGCTTACTTCATAGCCATGTGCACAAATCAATAGCGTTCCCCTCCCGCTTCGAATGCATTGAGCGTTTTGTTCTCTTCTCTGACAAGAATCTGATTATTTGCGTTTTTTAGATCAAGTATACTGTAAACTTTGTACTTAGCTGCACTATGGATCATACCATCTATTCGGGAGGGAGAGAAGGGATATGCTTTTAAATGCGTGAGTCGGTTGACTGTTTGATTTCAGTCAGTGACCATTCAGCTTTTGTTGCTTCCATTCATGGTTACGAGCACCTGATCCATCCATCCTGAAGGTCCTTTATTACTCTTTTTCAGTAATTGACGGTTGTCGACGTTGGCCAAACATTAATTCTCAAGTGATTGTCTGTGGGACTTTGTAGCAGTTCGGAGAGAGTTACTCAGAAAGGAAGACCTATCAATGCGTATCTCAGTTATTGCATTTACAATAAGTAGATGACTTTTCCGTTTATTTTTACTTCAACGCCGTCATGGAGTGCCGGAAACTCATGGCCCAAGAAGACACGGGAACAAAGATTGTCTAGAATGGATCGTTTCGCCCAGTTATAAATGCGGAATTTGTGCTGGTACCTTTAAGTTCCGTTGATGCCATGTAGGTTTTAAGGATGCAACTCCAGACACTCCATGAGCGTTTGGGGGATATCGTTTGCGGATATGCTCTCCTAACTTATATTATCCATCAAAGCACGCAAAGATGCATTATTCACGATGACTATTGATAACTCTTGTGAGGCTGTAGCGTTCAAAACTGACAATTGTGGTGTTTGACCTATCCACTGGTCGACCAGCACGGCGGGCTTCTTGAAAATAATTTAATTTGTGGCTTTCGGTGCAGGTTTCTTTTTATTTGGGACAGTCCGCGAATGACGGTCGCAGTCGCAGAAAAAACGAACCAGAATATTGACGGCATCGATTTTAGTCGAGACAGATGGTGAGTTAACAAATGACTTAGCGTCATCAATGATCAGGCAGTGTGCCCTGAATGTGATAGAATCTTGATTGATTCTATGCCATTTCGAGCAGTTTTAATCTGTTTTACGGCTGTTTGCGGATCAAGGGTTTCTGCCTAGGTGTATATTGTTGTATATTAATTCGAAAGAGTAAGACAAATCAACGAACCCCTCACGCTTTGATCTCGGTGTTGATCTACCGTGGTCGTTTGGTACTTATATTATTCAGCTAACGCCAATTGGTCAGCGGTCTGGCCTTTTTATGCTTTTAACTGGGGGGTAACACTGAAATGCATTTCGTCCCTCGATTGGACATTAATTGCATGCAAAACTGAGAAAGCAGATTGGTGTCACGCAGTCGGCTGAGGACTCTTACAACTGCGGACACGTAGTTTTTCAGAGCCTTCAATTTGTCCAATTCGTGAGACTCGATAAAAGCAAGAAGCTTGTGAATGCCCGAAACCTGGATCAACATTGTACAGCATCTAGCGAGTAAGTTTTAGCTTCGGACTTAAAAAGCGGCCAGTCTTCAAACGCAAGTCTGATAACTTGTGACAATGACAAATCTATTGGATTTAACGGGACAACTGCCGTGACTCTGTCCGAAGCAGTCAGGTGCTGTTGGCCGTTATTGAGGACGACACTCAAACATGCTTGACTTGGTAATCCGATTACCCCGAGGGGGGGGGGGTGAGGTGCATTGGTCGATTTAAAATCATAAGCACGATTATGTATATGCACCACTGGTACGCCCCAATGGGAGCAAAACTCGGGTCTGATGCTTCCCAGTTGCAAGTCTGACCGGGCGATCTGCGGTTTATGCATTCGGATTGAAGTCAGAAAGTGAATCAACCGAGTAAAAATATCACCAACCCCAAAAACTACTGGAAAGCGATTGTGAGATATTTACATGGGTAATCACAACCGTTTAATTCCAAGACAAATCGGAAGATAAAAGCCTTAAATTAAGCGTTCATCCGACACGGTAACAGCTTGAAAAATGAACAAGAAAACAATCGGAAAGTTCTCAGTAGAAAAAGTATCAATGTGTTCAGCATCTGCTCACGGTTTCTCAACCTCGCAAAGATTTTCACTAGTAGCACAACAAAACATCTTGTTATCCGAAATGCAGTTATATTAGGTCAACAGTTAGTGTAAAGAATTTGACGTCAGGGGTGTATTGCAAACGAGTGTTACCTTTAGTCCTTCCGACCACTTTAAGCTTAGCGGCTTTCGGACAAGTGTGACTATAAATTCATTCGAGGTCTAAGTTTGTTTTGTTTTGTTACGTGGTCGAACTAATGGTTTATTTGGTGAGTGAAATTGTAAATCTAGATACTCGTTGTAACAATCAGGAATTCACTAGTTAATCCATTTTGGAAGTATAACCGACCGGACGCAGAGCATTGACAAGCTAATTTTGCCCGATGGCATACCACAAAAGACATACTAAAATCACAGTCACATATCGATGAAATGGATTTCGATATTTACCACTCTCATTTATGGTGACAGCGCTTTGAGTTTGATCACTCCGTTTTTCCGAAGTTTCTGGCCTAGACGTTAGCTGGGCATCAATCTAGTTGACATTGCCTCATTCCAACAGTTTTCTTAAGAAAAAATTCGAACAGTTTGTTAGGAGGCCAAGTGAATTCCGAATTTTCTCGGAAACGCATGAGTCCACAGGGGCGCTAGTGGGACCAGACGTAAGTCGCCGCCTATCATCATTCAGTCACTTAGTTAGTCTAGTGTAAGATTCTTTCGGCAATTTTGCTAAACTAGCGGAAAATCCAGTTGATTCATGAGACCCTCACGAACGGAACAATTAAAAACTATCGTCCTAGGAGGTTTCCTATCTCTGTCTTTCGAAACATTTATGCTTTCAGTTGTGCCTATTCTTGCAGTCATTACCTAAGATTCCTTGGAAGCAGTTTAGTAAAAACAGACTGGCAGGAGCGCATTGTTAAAATACACTGTAAAATGAATTGATCCAATAAATGAGTTTTGAAACTTTTTGGTAATCAGATTTTCGCAAGGCTAAAGACGAACAATGAGAGCCAAAAAGTACGTGACCGACGCTAAATGATCACGAAGAACATTGGATTCAGCTGTGATCGGATCACTGGAGTTGGGATAAAAGCATTGGCGCTCCTGCCAAAAGTTTCATGCTAACCAGGACGACGTTGAAACAGTGTTATATATATATATATTTATATTAATCTGTCACATTAAGAGGTACATCATAGGACTTTTCGTTACGGCACAAGCCAGTGCTTGACCCGGTATCAATCTTGTTACACGAAGGTGCAATTCACAAGCTATAAGTCAAATGTCGACCGATGTTCAGGCGCACATGAGTTGTAAGATCCAGCTTGCGGTTTAAGTGAGGTGTTCTTTGATCCTCGGTATTAGCGGTATCCATGCGCTATACGGACGTTTTAAGAAATCATTCTTATGAAGAAGTTGGATTGTTTGCATGCGTGCTCGATCGGATGTGTGCCGACCATTGACTTTTATCTTATTTTCGTTTCACTGCTTATTGGGCTTCGGTTCGATTTAATTCCTTTCCATGGCGAACAAACTGTCAAAGCACGCTTTGCTACCGTAGCCAAATCAGTATCTAAGTTGCGTGATATCAGTCGGTAAGCGATCAGACCGGGTGTTAAAAAAATTGATGGTTTTTCATACGTACTGTTAAAAGTCTTGAAATAGTCTTGAAATAAGGCATTGCAACCGGACTGCCTATGGACTGTTTGTCGATTGGTGGACTGGTTAAATGGATTTACCATAAGCTGAGTTCTGACTCTAGGATTTGTCAGTTTTCTGCTTACACTCTTTTAGCTGAACCATCAAATCCGTCAGCTTTTGGCTCTCGAATCAAAACAAAACAAATAATAAATGACCAAAAATGTTTTCTTGATTTCCGAGTGTAGAAGATTACTTGTTGTCTTTAGGGGTCTTTTGACTGTTTCGTCTGCCATCCGCCCACCGGGAATCGGGATGACATCAATTGCGACTAAGGAATAATTTGATCGATGAAAAAACGACCACCTTCATACAGACACGAGAACAAGCTCGAAATCAGATAACTTTTTTTCTGATACCGAACTAATTAGTCTACAAGTCCTAAGTACTCCGCTTTTGACCTTGCACACTATAGCTATTGGGTTTTGTACTCTTTTCGGTGTGTTGGTGTGGTTTTCATCTCCGCAATTTTCTTATCGATTTGCTACGAACGATTTTTGACCGAAAACTTGTGGTCTAAGCCGTCGTAGTGTTTCTTTGTTCCTCACGCACTTTGTCCACTTTGCTCTACTTGACATTTCTGGAAGACAGGGCACATTTTCTCCTCCAGCCGTTGGTTGGCGCTTTATTAGAACCTTGCGTTATCTGAGATTGAATTAAGTTCTCTCATTATCTTCATATTTTTAATTTCAGCACGGTTAACAGTTAGAAACTGAAGAGCTCAGGAATGGATTCATTAGATTCTTCTTTAAGCGAGTGATGCGACAACGACAAAGTGCCGCATGAACCCAGTTGCCCCATGCTAGTCCTTGATCCTTTAGCCTTCAGCCACACTCCTGCTTTCGGAATGCATGGATTGACTGAATTGATTATCAGTTACTCACAATGGTATTTGGCTTCATTGGTTATCTGAACTCATCTCATATCGCATGGGCACACTCATACATGATGTGTACTTGAAGTGTTCACCTTTCTTCATGTACGCATTCTGGAGGAGAATGTCAGGCGATTGCCGTTCATTATTTAGTTTTCATCAATGACAACAAAGCTCCTGCACTGTGTGGTAGTCGAGGAGATTTGCCCTTGAATATAACTGACAAATGATAACAAGTCATCACTTTGAGTTTTCTAGGTTGTTGGAAAATGGCGCAACGAAAATATTTTATGCACTACCACCCGATTTTCTGATCAGAAAAGGTTGCATTTCGTAGTCAGCTTGTTTCCACTCTTCTCTTCCTCTCTATCCGTTTGCGCGTGATCTTCCAGGCCAGCTTCAGGATCTCATTTGCTAGCAGCGGATTTAGGTATCCTTGGGTCCGTTGACCAGAGTAAGTGAGGAAAATTCAGTCAAACTATACTAGTGGACCTGATAGTTAACCTCACAGGAAAATAGGTTTTAAATTTATTTTCTGCCGGATAACGGATATGTTTTGTCAATACTGAGTTGTGTCGTGTTGGCAATACTGGCAAACTGATGATGCCGGTAATTCTTGTTAATGGTTAGGTGTTCACTGTAAACCGACATTGGTTACGAATGGATAAAAGACTGACAAGCCGGTAAAAGGTGGTCTACGTCGATGGCACACTTGAACAACTTTGCTTTCATTTTGAAACAAACTTTTTTTTATCCGCCTGGCAAAAAAATTGGCAGTTAAATGTTACACGAGCACAATTTTTCTTGGAGGACCAGTATCAGTGCTGCCAGGTCAGCTGGTCGAAATGTGACTGGATATCTTTGGAGTTAGTTAAAGAAAGGAATAAAGCGGGGAAGGACCTTCTTCAATATTATGAAGCTAAAAGGTGCATTGGAAGAATATTCGAGTGCAGTTTCATGTGTATTTGAGGTATTTGAATATGCGGAAGTTTAGAGACAGCTGAGTCGGTCGTGATTACATCATCTGGTCACTATACCGAATGACATGTGTTCAGTCTAAATTTGTTTGCGTTCACATCACATTGCTGCCTCCAGAACAGTTCGCAAAGAAATTTTGGGTTCTATCGCCATCCAAACGCCTTTGACAAGTGAATTTTCCTCACAACATTTAACTCTCATTCTCTCCAGCGAAGCCTGAAGCAAACTGCTGCTCTTAACGTAAAGGCATAAAGTACCTCCATCCGGAAGTTAATGCGATCACAAAAGAAACAAAAGCTACTGCTTTAATCCGCACTCTCCATTTATGAAACCATGGTTTCTTTTTTTCCTCGGATGGTAGCATGAGAACTCGGGGCTATTGCCATTGTTAGTTCATTCAGCCTTAATGCACGCGCATAGCCGACAAGTCGAGAAAATTGATTAGATCGTTCCGGTTTTGATCATCCTAACAACAACTGAATAACATTCTTCATTCTGTCCTGCAGTGTCATGCAGCTGCACAAATAGAGAGGAAATGAATCGACCAGTTCGATCTTCTGTGATCGAAGGTTGTACGTCTTAGTTGCCACCCACATTCTCAACTATTTCGTTTTTATGATGAACGATATGGACCTAGATACCGAGCTATCCAGGACAGAAGATTAAACTACTGTCTAAAGTCGTCTCTTTAGGCCCCTTTATCTAGATTGTGTTTTTGGAATTTCATGCGTCTTAATTTCCACTGCCCCTCAAATCAAACGGCAATAAGTGGATCTGTGTGATGGGTAGAATGATGTAAGGAGCGATGTAGGAATAAACAACCAGGAGAATTATGCTGTTGCGCTGAATTTACGGTTCCACTCAGTCCAGCATATTTTACTAAATTAGCTAACCTCTCAATCTAATATAACTCTTCAGGTGGCTATTAAGCGGCCACTTATCAATTACTGTCTTTTAGTTTCGGCAAAAATTCTCTATCTGGGTTGATGCAATGCCGAAGTTACAAACTTTGCAAACTTTGTTCATTTCGGAAAACTGTTTATAGTCTAGGGTGTTATGCCCATTCATACATAAGCAAATCGCTCAGCCTTAGAAACCAAAAGATCAGTTGGTTCATGCATTCACTATGTGCAATCGATTGGTCATATTCTAGGCTTGTTTACGTAAAAAGTGTGACAGCCTAGCGTTATATCGGTTAATGAATAGCGTACAATAAGTCCAACATTGTCAACCGCTTCGTCGCGCCAGTTTAAGTTACATAGTTCGGCCTTCCGTTGGTTAAGGAAGCTTGTAATGCTTACTAGTGCGCCTAGTCTTCAAGTGGACTACTGTAAACGATGAGGCGGTCATTCATAGAAAGGACGTTTGGTCGATTTTTTTGCATCAGTAGGGGTTTACAGAAGAAGACCCAGGCGAACGTCGTTATGAAATTCAAAATCTGTTATGATCTTTTATGGTTCAAAAAATGCTTAAATCGAAAGTTCAGATTTCTTTGCTGAGGTTTTCGATGTTGCAAGGATAGAAAGAAACGGTCATAAACTAATAACTAGATTCCAATTTTACTGTGGATTAGCTAAAATAATGATACTGTTGTCGGGGTCAAGTTAATGAAAAGTGATACCTGAAGAGGAACCCATGTGTTGTATGGTATAACATTCACTCAGTTTATTCCAATCCCACCAATAACGCGCACATAATTCGCCAAGGCAGTTTGATTGCTAAAGTTTACCGATCTTATTTATGGACGCGGTATTTGAGCGGTTCACTGGATAAAATGTAGTTTACGTAATTGCTACTTTGTCTTAGCGATCTGTATGCATGGAGTGATTATTTTAGTAGTAGGCGATCGAAGGTTTTCATGAAATAATTCACCATGTGATATCATCGCTCAGCTCACCATAAAAAACCGTGGAAGCACTGTACAGCTGTTTCATCCTTGTTAGGAATCATCAGCAGTGCATATCCACCGCCCCCGAACTGGGACGCGAACCCGGGACGAACGATTCTCAGTCGAACGCCTTAGCCATTACGCTACCGGGCAGGCTCTGAACGGTTTGTTGAACTTCACCACATGATGTTGCACCTATTCGTCACTGATTTGCACGGTTACTGTCCGCTAACTCAAAATGATCGACCCCTAATGGTAGATGACCAAGTAATCAGGCTCTGTATGTCGTGTGCGAAGCCTTCGTCGTACTTAGGCTACCTACGGAGAAGCCATCTATCAGTAGGAGTCGATCGCTTGAGTTATCGGACAGTAACCGTGCAAATCAGTGACGAATAGATGCAACATCATGTGGTGAAGTTCAATAAACCGTTCAGAGCCTGCCCGGTAGCATAATGGCTAAGGCATTCGGCTCAGAATCGTTCGTCCAGGGTTCGCCTCCCAGTTCGGGCGCAGTGGAATTATTATTGTTGGTTTTTGGTTTTTCATTTAGTTTTTTTGAGCTAGTATGGGAATCCAGATGTTACATATAAAAGAAACTCCTCTTACGCAGTGCGCATTCGAAAGTAGATGCCACGGGTTGGGAAAGAACTAGCGACTTTCTTCTAGTAGGAGAGTTGCAACACCACTGAACTGCTAGGGATTGTAAAAATAAACATCCATTCCTACGTAACCGCTGTGCTAATGAAGAAACAATTAATCTCGTTTTAGTCATTAGACTCGCCTGATCGGTGAAGTCTACCTCTAAGTCCCCATGTTAGCTCAGTGACAAGCGGGAGCTCGTTAGTTCGATTCCGGCTTGTGACGTCGATCTTTGGGTTTGTATTGTGAGTGGCTTGGTAAAATATATCGACTTGGGATTAAACGAGGCAGAGTGACCAAAGTGAGGTTGAGGGTTTACTACTTCATGATTAAGTACAGCTAATACAGGACCAAGGTTATACTTATCGAAAGCGATTCCGTCGGTGCTCTTTCTTACACAATTCGCCTAAGGATTAAATTATACGGGCCATACTGGAACTACTTGGAGCACGGTAATGATGCTCTGTGGTCAACATCCAGGTTTTCTAGTCGGAGGGTCACATGTTCAAATCCTCTCCGTGCCTGCCACCTTCTCCACTTATTAGCCTTCATTTAACGGCGATGCTTACTGCGGTTTCATTAATAAAGGAAGTAAATGATAAATATATAGACTTGCGCAGCGTGACAGCATTTATTATTTCACAGTTAGGATCGAAGGATATCCTAAATACTGCGAGCGAAGAGGAAGGTCGAAATTCATCGGAAATATGCAAATAAGAGGGTTCTCCACGAACACCGAGGCTGGGAAGTAAGTGTGCTAGTCGTCAAACCGCGCGGTGGAATCTAGAGTGAATTCCAGCGTCGATTAAGTGCTTTCGATGTATTCAAATGAAGTGAATAAAATCGTACGAGGAAGTAAGTAGGAGTGGTTTAAGTGTGAATTATCATTTAAAACACTGACTACCACACTTAACATTTTAGAGTTGATTGTTGTTTTCCGAAAGATCTCGGTCTCTGATCTCTCATTTGCGATCGCGGTCATTTTTTTACCAACCGAGTTGACATAATCAGCAAGAAACTGTTTACAGTTATCGTTAAGTTCGATAACTCCCAAATAAAACGTAGTTAACAGTCGAAGAATGCACAATTGGATGGAAGTCTATGGCGGTTGAACGGGATCAACGGAACACTTGAAGGTGCCACTTAGTCTTCATTCATGTGGAGCACGGAAGAACATGTTGCGAGCGTGTGAGACTCCTGTTAGATAGTCAAAATGCAAGCTAACGAGTTTACTCCATGTGGCTGACTCGAGTGTGATTCGTAAGCTTGTTTTTTGACCAGCTCCTTTTTTGCATTGCGTCTGGACCGTTGCAGTAGAACGCGATTTTCGGGATGCTTATTGAAACCTAGGTAAACCACCGGACTGTACAGTCTTGCCTTGAAACTTTAACAGATTCATCTTTTAGGGCTCTGGGCGTTCTTGTTGGCCTACCATCGACTGGCCGAAATGAAATCGATTCATGAAGCAATGCATTGACGATGTAACCAAATTTCTCCTGCTTAATGTTGCTACCTTATTTTTCTTCATTCAGAGGTAAGCGCTTGCTACATCGCTTCGTATCTCATATCTTGCATTAGGTTTATGGATGCCAGCGACCACTCTGTGCCATCTTTAACTCATTAATTCTCCTAATATAAATAATTAAGAAAAAGTATTGTCAGTTAAGAGAAGCCTTCTGTCTGATATTCTGTTATTACGACTCTTGATAGAAAGCAATAGAGAAGCAAGGACTCACTGGACGTCAATCGGACGTTCCACACTCGACCAAATTTCTGGGCACAAATTAAAGGGTGCAGCTAACAAGTACAACAACCTGATTACCAAACAGTTATACTAAGGGATGGACAAAATGTTGACGTTGCATTCGGGTGGATTGTAAACTAGCAAAATAGAAAGGAATCAGTAGTTGCCTCGTGGTAGTGTACTAGCTAAGTGCAAAAGCCGCCCATTAGAGTGGAAGGCAGTCGACCAGCCGTCCCTCTGTGAAATGTGGCGGAGCCAGATGGCTTGCAACCATAATGCGCACCCACGGGCGCAAAACTCAAAGAAGGTTAGAGCGGCGATAATCGAGGAGAAACGTATCTGTCACACTCAAAGTCTGGTTGAATACAACCGCAGAACAAAGGGCCGACAACTGAGTCGAAGTGATTCGATGAGTCCAAGGTTAATAAGAGCAGACATGTTAAAAGTGAATAAACAGTCACCGAAGGACCGACAGAACAAAAGTACTAGCAAACGGTCGCGTTTTCCTTCGTGAGATATTTATTCTGTAAGTTTTTCTGGCCTCTTCTCTTGTATTGCTTGGATTTCCTTACGCGATGCAAAATCTTTTTCTCGCAGGATTTTGCATTCAGAGTAATAGCCCAAAAAGTTACATGAAGCTCATTGGTTCCAGATTTGTGCCTTTTACTTTGTGGTGTTTTGTTTGATGAGTATTAAAAAAGTTGAAACGTGGGTTGGCTAATTATATCCCGGATGAATATTACCATATGTGGTGTGTGCAACTGATCCACGATTGTACAATTCAAACACGTGCCACTAATGTCCAAGCGTCACGTGTCTGACTGCATCGGTCGGCATGCTGATTTCCGGTTCCAGCGAGACTAAAAACTTGGTCTTACCAAGTTTGAGGAATACGTTTTTAACAGTGTAGCCGACATCAAATAATGACGTGTTTTTATCACCACTGAAACGGTTAAAAAGAAGGTAAAGAGTAGAAGTATAACATTAGGCTTTTATAGTTCTATGTATAACGAAAGGATTCTTTATCGGAAGGGCTACATAGGGACAGGAAAAAATGCGTCATCATCCGAGATTAATTCTTCGTGATTCTATTACATACCTCTAGTGATACTTAAAACATTCTTCGGAGTACCAACCGAAATAGAAAGCACGGCAAAATTACGGTGTATAACTTATTGCCCCAACAATTTCAGTGATTTCCTTAGGTGCTTACTAAAGATTAAATAACACATGTTGAGGAAAGATAGATGACGAAGGACGATAGGTTCGCTATTGCCACGTATTAGCCTTTTTCAGATAGAGTAAGGCATTCATTTTGGGATCGCAATCGGTTTATAAAAATACGTTTCACTCAGATTCGTAGGTAGTAAAATTGCAGAGGACGGGGACGTCTGACTAAGCCGCTGCTTTGCTTCAGTAAAAAGTATGATTTTAGGAGCTGAGGGTGTAACGGTACTGAAACTGTGAAGGCGCTATCGAAAAAGTTGAATGATGTCAGTTCACTCAGACTATTGATGCATATGCACTGTGGTTCCAGGGGAATACCAGGAAGACCACATGCCAGCTGATGAGACAGCAAACGTGTTGACAAGAAACAATAACCAAATGTAATTTTTTGGCAATATGTGACCACCACCTGTCCGACGTGCTTCGTCCCCCGCGTTCCTATTGGTGTCTTTAGCTTCATGTCATTTTGCGGATGTAGCTTTCGCGTCCGGAGTTTTATGACATCATAGTCGATGGCCTGAATTCAAACGAACAAAGCCACGTTACAATAGCTGTGCAATAGGCTATCGCTGATTTTTTTCTCATTGATTGATATGAGTCTCTGCCCACCATGAGGTGAGAGTTTAGCCACTTACAAACGAAGTTACTGTTCAGTTAGACCGTGCATGATCAGCACACGCACACACAATTTGGATAGAAAAGAAAATGTAGTACAAATCTCCCAAAGGATGATAACCTTTAGTGTTTATTAGAACGCCGCTGTCAGTCTTGTGGCGAGCAGCTTATTTACTTCTATGCATCTATCTCTTGTGAGAATATGATATAGCTTCATGAGTGCCACGGAACATTCTTTGGACACACGGCAAACATAGGCGAGATCTCAATACAAGACCTGATTATACTTCCAGAGATGAACAAATTAGGCAGACCGGAGCTTGCGCCGATCGACTTTCAGTTTGTGGGCGGTGATTCATGTTTCCAGCTGTTATCTACGTTGGAAACCCTCATTTAAAGCAAGCCGAAGGGGGGGGGGCATTCGGTTGGGAAGCTGATTTCATAGCGCGTTCATAGTGAGTAACGTAGCTGAAAAATGCTCTACTAGTGTTTTCTATATGAACCATGACATCGTCCTTGGTTTGATCATTTGGGAGGGTCGTAGGGCCCACGTCCTCGGGAAGGCTGCAGTCATTCAAATAGCTCTCAGTTGACGTAAATTGTGTGGACTGCACGACCCAAGTCGAAGATTTCCTAACATTGGCTTCTGATCCCATGTTTTCTACGAAGAAAAATACACGATTCATATTTGGCTTTCGGGAAATCAGATTGTTCTGTAAGACAACAATCTTTTCGGCTACTTATAAGTCATGTTAAGAAAGGTCCGGATCATGGTAATTGACGAACACATGTTTCACTGTCCACCCGATAGAACAACTAGAATAAAGAAGTTAGAGGAAAATTCACGTCATTTCTCTTTACAAATGCATCTGTCACAGTAGTCAGATGCAACAACAAGATTCGTGCGTGGTATCATTCATTTGAAAATATGAAAAACTGAAAAGGGTTAGAAAATGTGATACCTGAAAAGCCAGTGGTATGAAGCAGTTCCCCAAAAATTAATATCACGTAATAGTTCAAATTTCTTTCAGCGTAATCCTTCTTTATGCGATATCTACGATAAACTAGTCTTTTATAGAGTGAAGAATCACGGAAATCCGTCCTACCCCTGTTAGATATCACAGACAGGCATGTGCATCGAGCCCTAGGTTATTCGAGGTTGGACGACAAATGAATTGCGCCAAAGTGCTCTGGTAGTGGTTCCTGCCTCACAACCTCATCTCTGACAGAAAAAACAACGGAGGATAGTGAACACCGACCGAAGAATGGTAATTTGAGGAACTATACAGAAGAAGAAAGGTTCTGAATACAAGAAAACCAGTGACTGCACCACTGATCCGATCACTTATTATCACCGACCGTTGCTTCCGGGGATCTCTTGGACCCCAACCCGGTGGTCTAACTCCATCTACCCGAGCCAGTCCATTGGTTAAAGCTATCATACTTTCTACCCATGTCATCGACGGGCCGCCCCGAACCATCCTCCAACCATTACCTGCCTCACAGAAGAGTGTATAGTGAGACAAGTTCCGTGGGCATACACAAAACATGTCCCAACCAGCTTGATCTGTCCTAGTTTGATGGTTGTTCCAAGAACTGAACCCTAAGACTCACTACCTTACGTCTAACTTCTGAACAACTCATAAAATCACCCCACCAAATCCTATCATTACTACGGAGACAACGGTGTTCAAGCGTCGAAAGTATTCGCATATCTTTTGTTCTCACTGGTCATGTTTCGGAGCAGTAGAACAGTACCGACCTCACTGTTGCCGTGTATACTCAACTTTTGATCGACAACCGGATGTCACACCGATGCTGCAGATACTCCAAATTGGCAAAACCTAATCGATCCTTCTGTGTGTGCAAAGACACTGCATGCAATTTACGACCACTAGGTGAAATGCAATTACCCAAGTAATTGCATCATTCTGCCTCATTCAATTGCTCTCCATAAATAAATTTCAGACTCGGGTTAATCCAGTCATGCAACAGCATTTTGCACTGCGAAAGGTGCAAAATACATTTCAAAGATATCACATTGTTGTTCGGACGATCGAAAATACCCTGCAAATTTCACTCAGTAGCACGAAATCATTCTCATATTCCAAGTCAGACAGATTCCTCTCTGAGCGAATATCAATGCCACCATTCTTACATGAGGATAGAGCTATCT
>LUCM01004768.1:0-29809 GCA_008360955.1 Fasciolopsis buskii | reverse complement strand
GATTGGATCGGAGGTCGGCGATTATTGTCTAAAATCAGCTGTGCGGGACAAGCGGTTTTTGTGCTGGTGTGACCACGAGTTCGAATGATTTCATGGTCTGAATCCACGAGTATGGATCAGAATGATCGAGAATTCTCAATTGATCCATGCCATCAGTGACAGATTACAATATGGTCGATCTGGGTTCAGTGCTTTGAAGGCGAAGGAAGGCACCAGGTGAATCGACGCCGCTCTTTGTGATGGAAATTGGTCTTTGCTAAGAACAATCTGTGATCAGAATAAAACTTGGATGAGGCGATCTCTAATCGGCTGGGGCAGAAAATCGACCTCCAATGTGCCGTTCAGTCTCCGTTTATTAGTCAGGTTGGGTGGTAAAGTTGCAAGCAGCGACCACGACGTCCGCTGAACAGATGATACTTCACAATAAGTGAGATAAGTTTCGGTAGGACTCGTCTTTCGCCTCAGGGCAGCTGCAAACAGTGGGCACATACACAGATACGAACTAACAGTTCGCTGACATCCATAGATTTACAATTGAACGCGCGTTCTTTGAATGCCTGCGCCCCAATTCTGTCATCGTTGTTTTCTTATATTCTTGTCGCATATTTCGTTAGATTATGGTCTCCGTTCGTCGCTACAGCCGATCACAATTATTGTTTTTTAAAAACCGTATTGTTTCTCAAAATGGACTGAGTTCACGCATTTCTGCACCTCAAAGACCTTCCTATCCATCCAAAAGAGCCACTCGTGCTGGCTGACCGGTATCTCTTAAATGTACTCTTTCGCTCAATATATCCATTTTGTCATTTTTGAGTACCAACATCTGCTCTGTTTTTACAAAAATATCAGATCTGTCCCTCACACTTCAATCATTGATTCATGTCCACACTTAGGTCATCTGCATACAAGAATCGTGGCTGAACTCTGATATCACTGATTCACTCGTGTCGATAGACAGCTTCAGACTCCATCGTCAGGACAGAGTTTCGGACAAGAAGACTGGAAGCGGTGTGGCAACACAGATTCCTTCTGGTCTGGCAAGCCCGAAGTTATTTATACGTACCCACTAAACGGAATCGAATGCTTCGTGACATAATGCATCCTAGGTTTTCTCGTAATACTAGTACAATCATAACGAACCTGTATATCGCCTGTTTCAGCTCGCAACACAATATCATATCTTTTTCGGCTCTTTCCTAGCATTCCCCCCCTGTTTGAGCATAGTCTGCATATTATTGTGGGTGATTTAGATCATGCATCTACCCTACCACTGACTGTGTTTGATTTGACTAACCTCTGCGTATCTCCCACTCGAAGTGGCTCCATTTTAGATAGTTATTACCAACTACTCCGATTTATTTTCCCTGAAACTGCATGCTCCAATTTCAAGTAGTGATCATTGTCTTCTTCTGTTAAGACCCAAGATATACTCTCGGTCAGCCTTCCATTCCTTCAGGTAAACAAATCAAATCCAAGTTCGCTTCCGTAACTTTTCACACAATTGCCCTATTCTTCTTCTTCTTCAGAAATCACTTTCACTCACATCTCTGTGTTTCTCTTCTGAACCCCTGGTAACTGACAATGTCAAACTTCTCACAGAAATGGGCAATGCAATCGTTCATAGTTGCTCGGCTCAAATGGCCGTATCTTTACTCAGAAACTGAAATCCCTAAGAAGACGCCAGGAACACTTCTACAAATCCCGTAACGACCCAGGCGTGCGGTATATTCCCAAACTAAAAAAACTGAAATCAAACGCATCGACACTAAATTCGCCAACCAACTCCGAGTGGTAACAACAATCGATTCCTATGGTAAAGTATTCGACTGTTGTGTGGGAACAAAAAGAAAGATGCGAAATTTTCTGCGGATATCGACAGCATCAATCGCGTTTTCATTCATCCTTCCACTTATACCCCAGTCATATTTGGACAAGGTGATGATATGACAGTTACAATTTTTTCTAGGGAAGAGGTGCTCGACCCTCTGCTCACCACTAAAATTACCACAGAGGTTGGTCCTGACAGTCTGTCCTCAGCTCTTTTAAGGCATAGTACTGTGGCTCTGACGGATACATTCGCTTCTCAAAGTAGCTCATCATTAGGCTCGTCTTCTATCCCTGACTGTTGGAGACCCGCCCTTATTATTCTCATCCCGAAATCTACCTTTTCTACTACTTCAGCAAAACGCTCTCACTAATCGCGTTAATATCTGGTCTTTAACTAAAAGAGCGTGCTGTGCTTAAGCGCCTACGTTCTTCCTTGTATCCTCCTGGCGACTCAGTTCATTTTGCCTATAAATCTAACAGATCCACTTTCGACGCCATCGCCTCCCTCATTCACCAAATTTGTAGGTCCTTAAACGCATCGATGAAATCCGTCCGTCGTACCTTTCTAGACTCTTCGCAGGCATTCGATTCGGTCCCACGGTGTCATCTACTTCACAAACTGCAAACAATTGGTTGTCTGATTACTTTACTAAACGAACCCAGTGCACACGAATGAACCGCGAAACTCCAAAAACATTGATAAACAACTCAGGAATGCTTCAGGGTGCTGTTCTTTCGTCGTTTCTCTTCTCTACTTATATCAGCGACTTACCAGTTAATCCTCCCTGTCATATGTGTAATCAAACTGATGATGTTACTCTCTCAAGGTAAAAGCAGCCAGCTCCTCTTCCGCTGGTTAAAAATCTTTCATGGCAATCGTTGTTTTGGAATGAGCCGTACAAGATTTTGCAGCAGTAGACTTGGTATATTGCAGACCCCGAAATTCTCACCCAGTTTGTTAATCTCGTTTATAAATGAACTAATACTTTAGTACTACAATACAACATCGCTCGTTGTAATTCTTTTTTTCTGTGCGTCGGGTTCTAATTTTAATTTGCACGAAACGGTAGTCAGTGATTCGTAATATACCACTTAGCTGCATCTGTAAACGGAGCCTAACTATTATTCAAAGTCGCTTACTTTTCCCTACGTTTGTGCTAGCACTTATCCAAACTACGCCAACTGGTCGTCATCGGTAAACATTTGTTTGGGTTTCATGCGATCCATAGGCTTGCGCGATTATTTACCAAATGAAAATCCAGTGATTTGTCTGCGTGTTTTTGCGTGTGTGTGTGTGTGTGTGTGCGCGCACTTGCACGCGTTGGATACAGTTCGTTTGCTGTTTGTGGTAGTAATTATCGTGGTTCGCTTGTGGAATGCTAAATTATCCGTCGAGCAGAGCACCAGAACCCCTCTGATTTTGAGAGTAAAATCAGAAATCCGGGCATTTGGTGTAATCTGCTCACCGGTAACTGAAGCACTTTATTTTAAAGCACAAAACCTATCTACTCGAAATCTGTCAGTCTTTTCTGTCTCGATTTGACATTCGCGGATACTGCCATCCAGAGACTACTAACGCTTACTAGGTGTGAGGGAAATCAAGTCAACTTAGCACGAATCTGTAGTTGTTAGAGAAAACATATAGCATTTGTCGAATTGATGAATGTATATTCTCCTGTATGGGTGGAGTTTCCGCCGGATTGGTCCTCTCCGTTTGTTAGATTTCAGCATGACTTAAGCAGCCTTGTTATGAGAACCGGAACACTTCAGTTCATTGGTTCGCAAACGATTTGACTCATTTGGTTCCCCTCTCTGCACCCAAGTAGTCCGATCACGATTCGGTGGCACCCCGCGGCTGACAGCTTGCGAGATAGCGTGGTCTCATTTCAGCTCTGTTGCCAGGTGGCACTCACGATCTAGCCCAATCGGGTTGCACCAGCTGATGTTCATAGATTGCCACTTGGTGATCATACTCACCATCGCCAGAGGACAGGTAGGAAATAGCTCGGTTTGCCATTGGCACAAACAAAGGAAGAGTAACATTATCTCACATACTTGGTCTGCAAACCCTCGATTAGCAGCTTACATTAATGTTCTGGTTTCTCACAAATGATCAATAGGAAAGCCACTTATGCAAAGTATGGTCGACAAGTTTATCTAAAAGATTAATTAAACCGTCTTCCTCTGTCTTACAGGTGCTCTGAGAATAACAAAGCTGTGACCAGAAACAAGTACACCATATTTTCCGTTGAACGCAATCTAAAATACTGATGTGTATGACAAAGTACGTGTTGACTAGTGGTTCCCACCAATGACCGCCGTTGCACGTCATTCTTAATTGAGATCAATTTCATCTAGTCATACGAGGTTCCTAGTCTGGTGTGACCGCTTAATTTTCTCACAAACTGTCTTAGTGACCGATTTTACGACAACCTACCATTCACATTAGGAGACGCAAAGGAAGGGATAGTGGACTTAACAAAATATGGATAGCAAGAGGTTAATATATATCCAGACTTAACCAATCCATAAAAATTCGAAGAATCTACGTCGATATGAATAAACATATCTGTAGTTCATGTCGGGTGCACATGACGACGGGTGCTGCGTATGAGCACTTCGTGTTGGCCACTTCTAGAACAGCACGAGAAGGGAATCAAGTAGTAAAATGTATTGGCGAATCCACAACGGTCGCCGATGTCTGGAGTAGCAAGGAGAACAGCACTGAAACTCTTCGAATGTTTGTATGTGTGCGTTTGTGTATAACTGTCCTTTCCTCTATCTGTTCTTGTATAGCCATCACCCGCCATTTATCATAAGTCGAATGAAACTTCATTTTCCCATCCACTCACCTACCGAACCCGTAGGTTTTACAGTTTCTCATTTTCTAATACTGCACTATCTCCAAGGTATTTCGTTTCGGTATATTTACAAGAGCGACTAAAGATTCGGAACTGTCAGAAGCAGCCATAATAAATGGAATCCGAACGTCTTACTACTTCAGAATTACGGGCTTTATTAACTCGAAATAAGTAATATAATCTACTCAGCTAAAAATTGTCTGAAGTTAATTTGACTTCTGGTTCGAATAGCAACAACTGGACATTATCCTTTGTTTTAGAATGTAGTGCCGGCTCCATCTTGTGCTTGAATCTGGACATGGTGATGCATGACTGTAGTGTGATTCTGATGTTGTTACTCGAAAACTCTTATGGATTTCGTCAAAGTTCGGACATAGTGAATAGTATCGATATTTGCCAAAAAAGGTGCCATCTGAATACACGGATGATTTTGTGCTCCTGAATGGAGATTCAATTAAGTTCCAGTATTTTCTCGGTCGTTTGAACAATAGTATAGGTACGATTGAGATGCGTTTTGCCCTTCGAAGTGTAAAGTGTTACTGAATGTCCAGATTGATCCAAGGCCGAATCTTGTCCTTGGAGTTCAGAGGATTATTTTTTTATTTCTGCGTTTGCAGTTCACTAGGTGGTTTTATGTCGAATGAAGTGTTCTCCGGTATACGACGTACTCAGTTTTCTCTACCAGCTTGAGTAGTCTTTGACATTGATGTCGTATTCCATTGACGATCACAGATCAAGGGTACACAGCTGCGGAAAAGGTGATGTTGCTGTCCGGTTGAGGATAAAACAGCCCTTTTGCAAGGAGGATATACGAATATTGTCAGTGTTTGGGTATCAATGTCTTCATAAAACAACACGGGAGAATTTTCCCAGTCAGTTAGTTCTGATGTACCTAGTTCTGGGATTTAAACTCTGGAGGAAGCACGGAATCTCGATGGGTTAAGATGATTGAATCGTGTGCTACATATGCCTCCAGATCATCTGTCTCCCTGTACAAAGTTTGTTCAGGTAACTTTTGGTTAAGACATGGTTTGATGCTGTCCGCGCACGATAGAATGAAAAGGTTTGAAAACGTTAATTAAGAGACTGGCTCGTGTTATTCCTGTTAGGTTACCGAGTGTGGGTTCATGGGACCCCTAGCAAGATGGTTTGAAGCAACAGGCGATACGGCTTAATGCTGTATTCAGTGACATTCCGAATTTAAAATACTTTCCTCTTCTGTAAAATTCTCTAACTTTATGCCCCACGGCTATTTTGTCGCTGTTCTTCATTCACTTCTGTTTGGTGTATACGAGCACATTAATGGAAGGCTAATCGTCGTGAAAACTGAAATGCCCTTGAAATTTCTATCCCTTAGCTCATATCCTCATTAACTTATCCATTGTTCCACAAGTTCACTACTGTGCAGAGGCTTCAGAATCATGCCGTGGTTCGTTCTGTTTCCAAACGCAGTGGTCATTCTTAACCGAATTGCTTTCGTTGATTTACTCTCACATCTGTTCCCTCAATCGCACTCGGAATAGTCGCATACGGTCTTCGGTTTTTGAACACGACAAACTCCTCGTTTCACCGGTGACCTGTTGGTACTCGTCTCACACTGTTGATTATCGAAGGTCGGCATCCACAGAGAAAATCACATGGTCTCGCTAGACGTTCAGTTTGTTACGCAGGTTTTGGCACAAAATTGATTAAGTCAGAGTGTTATCCGGCACTTGCATATTGAGCATTATGATGTTTGTCTGTGTTTGAGTTCTCGGGTTTTTTTCTGCCATTTGTCAAGAACCACAGCGTTCCCCAAAGCTTAGAGCTTGCGTTCATCCGCGCCCTGTTAGAAACTAAAGAACTATTCACGGGTGCCAACTCAGTTCACTGTTATGCCGATAACACTATTTCATATAGTTCTCTTTCTTACCGCATCCCCAACTGATCTTTCTGTGGCATATTTAATTTATCATTGTACCACGACCTTAAATATATATCTTTCTGGGGCATCCACAATTACACTGCACTTATCGGTCTAATAGAATCGCCTCTCTAATTTCTTCGAAATATCCACCTTTCTTCAAATTCCTCACCATGCTACACCCTTTTCAAATCTCAGCTTACCCGTGCTGCGCTCAAAGTTGTTTTCCTACTGCTCACCGGAAGCTTTGGTGCTCCATCTGCATTGGAGTACTGCAGTCACATGCGACATGAGGCTTCGTCTTCCACTCATTCTTTTCTGGACCGGCGGATCAGTGACTCTCTCCTAACCTCCAAGCCTCTCTCATTGTACCATCGTTGGGCGTCTGCTTCTCTGTTTCATTTCTACCACGACATTTTTAATACCAGTAAAAGGGCTAAACTCTACGATTAAAAGTCATACTGTGTGGAACTGGGGGGAACATCCAGTACAACCCAGTTTATTGACCCTGCTTTTGAAAGCAGTAGGATTGTGAGTGATCAGGAGCTCAGAAAGTGGGAGTGTTCTGCAGTTTAGATGTCTCTGTCTGAGATGCATGAGAAACGTTTTCGGGAAGATCTGCTGAAGCAAGTTTCGAACAACAAAAACTGAAATGATAAAGGTGGAAGAGATAAAGCAAAGCACCTACTCGACAATGAGATAGTGACTGCTAAGTAGATGTTAATGAATAGTTATCAATCAGCTGAGTGGCCTTGGTGTGGACCCAGTCAAGAAAGTAAAGCGAAGTAGATGAAACCCCACCCCACGTGTGACTGCAGAATTTAATTGTGAGTCTAATTTGAGGTGTGTACAACAAAAGACGGGCTGTGGTAAAGAAGCGCTTGACGAGGGACAGGAAACCAACTTTGTGCGAGGTGCGAGAAGCAAGCTCAAGTATGCAGGAAGACAAGCATATTGTAGAACCAATGGATTAGCCAAGAAGAGAAACAGAATCTTCGGGACAAAATACTAGAATGAAAGGCAAAAGTGCGATTGCCGTTTCAAGGAAACAGACAAGCAGTAGGTTCTGGAAGCACTAAAAGTAACGTGGTTACAGGGGTTTCAGCAATAGATGTAACCAGAATCCGAGTTTCCAAATGCACTGGCGACACAACGGTCACAATCGGTGGTTATGTTTGTGTATAGAGCGGAGCGGTAAAGAACAGCATAACGATGAATAAAGTCATCGGCAAAAGAATGGATTGGATTTGAGAAAATGAACAAAAGTGCGTAAAAGAATGATAGTGGGGACAAGCACCAAAACTTTGGGAGCGCCAGTCTTTATAGAAAGTATCTTGAATAGATCCCCATCAACTCAATTGGAAAAGCACCTTGTCGTTGTGTAATGGCTTGCATGCCTCCACGAACCAACGAACTAAACAGAATGGCTTATCTCAAGGCGAAGATACAATCATCCAAGGGAGGTCGATGGTTGAAGACCTGGCGAAGTAGATTCCTGGTCCTACAAATAGAAGCATGATTTCAGCTGAAAAGCCTAGTCTGAAAATCAAGTGGAAGAATAATTGACCCAAGTAGATGGGGTTCCACTTAGTCACTTCTCGCTGCGTTGCCGACAGTCAGGGATAGAAGACGAGCCTAATGATGAGCTACTTTGAGAAGTGAATGTATCCGTCAGAGCCACAGTACTATGCCTTAAAAGAGCTGAGGACAGACTGTCAGGACCAACCTCTGTGGTAATTTTAGTGGTGAGCAGAGGGTCGAGCACCTCTTCCCTAGAAAAAATTGTAACTGTCATATCATCACCTTGTCCAAATATGACTGGGGTATAAGTGGAAGGATGAATGAAAACGCGATTGATGCTGTCGATATCCGCAGAAAATTTCGCATCTTTCTTTTTGTTCCCACACAACAGTCGAATACTTTACCATAGGAATCGATTGTTGTTACCACTCGGAGTTGGTTGGCGAATTTAGTGTCGATGCGTTTGATTTCAGTTTTTTTAGTTTGGGAATATACCGCACGCCTGGGTCGTTACGGGATTTGTAGAAGTGTTCCTGGCGTCTTCTTAGGGATTTCAGTTTCTGAGTAAAGATACGGCCATTTGAGCCGAGCAACTATGAACGATTGCATTGCCCATTTCTGTGAGAAGTTTGACATTGTCAGTTACCAGGGGTTCAGAAGAGAAACACAGAGATGTGAGTGAAAGTGATTTCTGAAGAAGAAGAAGAATAGGGCAATTGTGTGAAAAGTTACGGAAGCGAACTTGGATTTGATTTGTTTACCTGAAGGAATGGAAGGCTGACCGAGAGTATATCTTGGGTCTTAACAGAAGAAGACAATGATCACTACTTGAAATTGGAGCATGCAGTTTCAGGGAAAATAAATCGGAGTAGTTGGTAATAACTATCTAAAATGGAGCCACTTCGAGTGGGAGATACGCAGAGGTTAGTCAAATCAAACACAGTCAGTGGTAGGGTAGATGCATGATCTAAATCACCCACAATAATATGCAGACTATGCTCAAACAGGGGGGGAATGCTAGGAAAGAGCCGAAAAAGATATGATATTGTGTTGCGAGCTGAAACAGGCGATATACAGGTTCGTTATGATTGTACTAGTATTACGAGAAAACCTAGGATGCATTATGTCACGAAGCATTCGATTCCGTTTAGTGGGTACGTATAAATAACTTCGGGCTTGCCAGACCAGAAGGAATCTGTGTTGCCACACCGCTTCCAGTCTTCTTGTCCGAAACTCTGTCCTGACGATGGAGTCTGAAGCTGTCTATCGACACGAGTGAATCAGTGATATCAGAGTTCAGCCACGATTCTTGTATGCAGATGACCTAAGTGTGGACATGAATCAATGATTGAAGTGTGAGGGACAGATCTGATATTTTTGTAAAAACAGAGCAGATGTTGGTACTCAAAAATGACAAAATGGATATATTGAGCGAAAGAGTACATTTAAGAGATACCGGTCAGCCAGCACGAGTGGCTCTTTTGGATGGATAGGAAGGTCTTTGAGGTGCAGAAATGCGTGAACTCAGTCCATTTTGAGAAACAATACGGTTTTTAAAAAACAATAATTGTGATCGGCTGTAGCGACGAACGGAGACCATAATCTAACGAAATATGCGACAAGAATATAAGAAAACAACGATGACAGAATTGGGGCGCAGGCATTCAAAGAACGCGCGTTCAATTGTAAATCTATGGATGTCAGCGAACTGTTAGTTCGTATCTGTGTATGTGCCCACTGTTTGCAGCTGCCCTGAGGCGAAAGACGAGTCCTACCGAAACTTATCTCACTTATTGTGAAGTATCATCTGTTCAGCGGACGTCGTGGTCGCTGCTTGCAACTTTACCACCCAACCTGACTAATAAACGGAGACTGAACGGCACATTGGAGGTCGATTTTCTGCCCCAGCCGATTAGAGATCGCCTCATCCAAGTTTTATTCTGATCACAGATTGTTCTTAGCAAAGACCAATTTCCATCACAAAGAGCGGCGTCGATTCACCTGGTGCCTTCCTTCGCCTTCAAAGCACTGAACCCAGATCGACCATATTGTAATCTGTCACTGATGGCATGGATCAATTGAGAATTCTCGATCATTCTGATCCATACTCGTGGATTCAGACCATGAAATCATTCGAACTCGTGGTCACACCAGCACAAAAACCGCTTGTCCCGCACAGCTGATTTTAGACAATAATCGCCGACCTCCGATCCAATCGAGACTCCTGATGCGGTTGTCGTCTCAACAAAATGCCCAGAGTCCGACCAAACACTTTGAGCAGACCTAAGAGGCTTTGTATTCAGTGGCAACTGTCACGCGCAACTCCATAACATAAAAACCTTAGAAACTGTGGATATACTCGACTTCCGTTGCAGTTAGATGCTCACATATCCGTCCTCTCGGATGTAACATACAATGCGGCGCGTAGGCTTCTAGACCTCAACTGCCCAGGAGCGTCAGAAGTGACCGGGAGCAGTGGTGAGTCGGAAAATGGTTGAGTGCATCTATTGGGAATAGCAGTAACCCTTACCCGCTGAGTAGGACTGCTGGCCCGAGAAAGCCGAGTTCAAGAACGGCGGTCAAGGAATACAACGGCTCACTGATTCACTCTCAAGGCCTCCGGGTGGAGAACTGGGAGGAACACCTCGGAGCAGTTTAGTTGAGTGACGATTGCAGTGGGCCTTTCACTCATGCCTCTTTGTGAACAAGTCACCCATCCGTAACAGATGTAATCAGGATGATGGATTTTCTTGGAAGACAGGATAGTTTGATCTGCTAAGCCATCGCCGTTCTTCTTCAAGGACGGCGACGAAGTGTCAACACAGAAGTTAACAAACCACCGGAATCTATCTGGGCCAGGGAACGGATTTCTAAGAGCTGCTGTGAATCGGTGGTTGTGTGGATCTACACGAAAGGTGATAGATCCTCATGTGAAAATTACAGAAGAATTAGTTTTCGTTTCAGTTTTGGGTTTAAGATGGATATAGAGATAGCTCTATCCTCATGTAAGAATGGTGGCATTGATATTCGCTCAGAGAGGAATCTGTCTGACTTGAAATATGAGAATGATTTCGTGCTACTGAGTGAAATTTGCAGGGTATTTTCGATCGTCCGAACAACAATGTGATATCGTTGAAATGTATTTCGCACCTTTGTGGTGTATTTCGCTTTAGCAAGTGACCGAAATATTCGACTTCTTGCGCTGTTTAATAATGGGCATCCTGCTTTTCAGTGAGCGTTGTGTTCTTTGGCTCTGTGTGCATTTTCTGATTACTTGTTCTTATCTCGCACGAAGCCTTGGTGGGAAAGCACAGTAAGTTTTATGCGCTCACAGCGAGATATTAAACGATTTTTTTGCGCAGGAATATCGGATACATGAATAAACCACTCCGAGCCTGGGGTATCTCGTCTGCCCGTTTCGGAAATTTTTGAAATGAAAAGATTCATTCTTTGAAGAATAATCCTGATATAAATGGAAACAGATTTGCAACTGTTTGAATTATAACATCATTCATTTCAGGGCGAAGTTAAAAAATTACGTAAACTACTCGATCGGCTGAGTTGTAGTACAAACATGTGTCTTGAAGTGGTTGGAAGGTTGTGGCTGGTGAAGTTGACAGATGACTTAATAATGTTGGTTCAACGAGCTAGGTGGTGGAAGAATGAGAATATTTGAGTACACAGAAGAGATTGAAATTAGAGTAGGATCAAGAGTATGAGCGCGTCCATCAGTTCGATCGGTTTTACTTGTATGAATTCAATTATCTAAGGCAAGTTGTTGATCACAGCGAATTGTTCGGCTTCGCGCTGCATGACCGAAAGGTCAGAGGAGTGTGTTAGCCACTGCATTTTGTGAACGTTGAAATCTAAAACAAGGATATGGCTTCTGGGTTCTGTGACAAACAAACTTTCAATGTTTGAAGGTAATGCATTAAAATTGGGATGATCGGCACTGCTTTACGAACGATAGATAACACAAAAGTAATCGCAGAAGGAAGGGAATCAGAATTCCAGCCACACGAGTTGAAATTCGCGGTGCGGAAGCTCAGGATTTGGTGCTTGGCAGGGTGCTACCAAAGGTACAAACAATTGATTTGGGAACAAAAGAAGTGTGAAATATTTAGTTGGGAAATTGACGGTGTGCTGTTTGATAAAAGAAGGATATGAATTTCATCAAAGATGGATAAATGTGAAAATAAAATTTGAAAAACTAGTGAACGGAAGCAAGGTTGCGATGCAGTCCGGGAAGGTTGGTGAGGGCGCTAAGTTCCCGTTGGCCATTTGAGTGTTTAGTGAAAATGAGTGGCCGTGTAACTGTGTAAGTGTGTATTGTCGTGGATGATTTGCGTGATCCCGAAGCTTAATGTGGGGAACCATATAAGGTTTCAATAAATCAGGCGTGGTAGTTAGCCGGGTCACAGCAGAGACGTCGACCATTGTTGTCCCTGAAGTTTCTCTCCATGTAACTTTTTCCTGCCTATCCCATAATCAAACAGCTAATCATCGTTACCAGATTTCTATAATCAGCTTTCTTGCTTATATTTTTCATTAATTTTTTTCCTCTGTAAAATTTAACCGCACAACATCATCTCATTTACAGTCTTTCTACGTTTCAAAAAAGGGTTAAAAATCCACTTTTCATGTGTGTCCTCTCAGAAACCCTTTTTGTCACGTCTTTTTTATGTTTATTGCTTACATCCCAATTAACATTGTAATGGGATGGCATCAAGTAGGATTTCGACTGTTCTTTATTGCACAGTGGGGTTGGAATCCAGTGTTCTCACACCCCCTCAGGCTCAAAAGACTAAGTTATGCATATCTGCAGTTTTCTGATTTTCATAATTTCATGGTCTGCGATCATAAACCCCATGAAAGCAGTCAACCGGACTCGCTTGCAACTTATATAACTTTTTGTTCCTTCGGTACGGTACTGATAGTATGAAGTTATCCCATCGCACTTATCAATAAGTGACCAGGAAAAAAGATGAGATTCGGTTGATTAATTATTCCCTGTCATTGGGTGACTGTGCCGGATCTGTTTGCATTCGGCAACCGCAATGTTGCATGAATTCATCTGCATTAGGATCAGTAGTGGAATTCCCATTTAGTTCCAGCCTGAGGCACACGCATACATCTAACATCTAATGAACCTGCTTCATACAATCATAACTCGCCACGCACCAAATAGTCCTATCTCGTCTCACAGACTATATAAATAGTCTGCGAATTCTTATTTCGGTACTTGCTTGCACGCGAGCAAGTCGATTCTCCTGCACACAGTGCGTGATGCTGATATGTAGTATCCATTTTCAATGGTTCACACTACCAAGGATTAAATTTGTTAGCTAGCAGCTCATTGGACTGAGCTACGTGCATTAAGGCGGGCCAGCAAAGACATCAATAGGATTTTTCTTCTTCATTGTCCAGATATCCAGCAAACAATATAAACCAGATCGGTCTACTGAGGTATCCATGATCAGTTAGGAAACATTACGTTCGCCATTTATGAGTTTCACAAAATTCTTGGAAAAGAAATTCTTAGTATTTATCATGGTGGTTCATATGTCTCGGTCAGTTGAGAAACATGGATTTGCAATTCTGCTTTGAAAGTAACAAGAAAAGTCACATAATACTAATTTCTTATCATTCTCGAGAAAGCTGGACGAGATCGTTTTAACACGAGCACATGACTGCTTGACCCCAGTATCCATCGGCAATTCTTGCTTATATTTTAATATATATATATATATATATCACTTGTCAAATACACTCAGATTAGCATCGAACAGTCCAATGCCATTGTATACTATGTTCAATAAGTATATGCACGGTTTGAAGTGATCTATTCATGCAGCTAATATGGCCGGTGTAATTTCTTGTGTTTAGTGTTATTCCTTTCAAGGAACATGGAATCAAATTCAAATTACGAGCTCGACAAAAGTTGTGGAATCTCACTCAACTGTCTAAATTTGCTGAATGCGCTTTACATTTGGCTCGCCCTTAGGCTTGTCCGAGAAACCGATTCTGAACGATAAGTCGGGTTGCATGAATTGAAGATGCTGACACATGCACACACATCCCTAACAATGATCCCATATACAGATACACACGTTGTCCTTGGTCTGTCGAAACCGACTGATAAGGGATGGTTTGGTTACAACAAGGCTTGATACAGTCCTCTTGGATCAGTACAGAAAATATTTAGAAAGCTTATAATTCGATAGTAACACACTTTCACATCTGATCACTTCCTACCAGCTTAGTTAAGATGTAATCCGATCTAATGCTGATGAGCGGTCACTGCTTCTAAACCAACGCGTTGTCTCTCTCCAAAATTGCATTTTGCAGTGCAAAACAATGCTCAAAGTGCGAACAACCACTATGGGTGAATAGAAATTTTCGGGTTCCACGCTGTTCACTCTGGGACGGGCGGCTGTCCATAGTGCTTTATAAGTTTCTAAACAAAAATTGCAGCCCTTCTAGAAAAACTCAAAGCACCTTAATCCTTATTGACATTTATGAAGAAGAATCTCGGAAAATGAACCAAGGCACTGCTATCGACATGATAAATACTTTCTTTGAAATTTGTCCAAACTTGTCTGCTAATCGTCAATAAACTTTTTATGCGAAACCTAAGGTTCGCCAAAGAACCGCGTTATTTCAACATGGGCATTTGCGTCATACTATTCAATCCTTGTCTTGCATTATGCTGTTTATGATGTCAAGGCCTCTAATTTCTTCAATACAAAGTAGAAGTTCCTCTTTTCGCAACCCATGCATCTGATGCTTTTGAGTATACTGAAAATGGTGCTCATACCGTCGAATAAAATGTGAGAGTACCATCTAACCGTTCCTGCCTTGTACACAAATTCGGAAATTCAATGTTGTTTGCTGTAATCCATTTAAGTTGTTCTGCGGCTAAATCCTTAACAACTATGTGCCATCTGTCAACCGCATGCTCCTCGGTTATACCCCAGTCTTTGAGACAGTGCCCCTGTTTGTCCCTCAAAAGACTGAAGCCTTCCAATCATCACATAGTCCTGTCTAAGTAAAAAACTATTTTACAGCTGGTCGTCGTAAAATAAAACAGGCCACAATATTCCATATCTCTGTATTAGCAGTAATGGAGTACCCTATTTATCGGATTTACGCAAAAACTGACATTTCGCCTTTGACCGAGCCATACCAAGAAGTCAACCGATGATCCTCGCGACATTTCCGATCAACATATGCTTACTTATGAGTAGTTAGAATCTAGACGTGATTTTGTTGACCGATTCACAAATGATTTCATTCACGTTGCGCTATGGCACCACGTCCATCACATCTCTTCACTCACTGAATAGTACAAGGTGGGTCATGGCATAGAGGTTAATATTCCTGTGAATTTTGAAAGTGTTTTGCTTCGGAAATAGTGTGCTTCACCGCAGAGTTCAATCGCACATGCGTTTCTAAGTAAACAAGAGTTGAAAGGCTTCTCCAGAAATTGTACACTGAGGCTATTGACTAGTCCATCGATCCGAAATTGTCGATAACGAAGTCATTTATCTTGAGCTCTTCACCTAACACAGACCTCACAGAAGTCTGGGTTATACAAGTTGACACAGTGCCAAAAATCGTTCGGTATTAATTACAGAATAACTGTATTCTAAAATGAGCTTTTAGTGGTCAAAAAGCTAGCCAACCCCTCGAACATTTCAGAACCATAGGAACACCCCAAATTCACGACGTGCCTGAATTCCGTCAAAAGTCACTGAATGTACACTCACCGAATAACAAGGTGCTTACAAGTGCCCATCAAATCGATTCTTGTTGCAATCAAGTTTCCAGATGGCCGTGCCTTAGTGATCTGGAACAACTTTTCCTTGAACAGTCCGCGCATTCATTCCGTTAGCAAATATTTAGACTTCTGTTATCCGAAATCGCAGTCTCCTACCATCGTAGCTCAGTGAAAATTGGTAGGGAAGGTCAGGTATATCGATGAATGATCTTTACGAATTGAGTCCTTTCGCAGATTTCCAGTAATGAAAAAATATCTGCCTCGTCAGAGTTATACTGAGGTTCGCGGACTTCCCTTTCACCCTTGAGATATTCGCATTAAGCAAGCCAATCACAGCACTGTCGTTGGCGCAATCGTCTCTGACCGTATAACCTGGTTATTACGGTAAACCAGTGGCTGAAACCGATTTGGAATATCGTTTACTCACAACGGTTCATCAGATTTCAGACAGCTGCCCCAGTTTCAAAGATTCTTTAGATATTTAAATTGAATTGGGATCTCTTGTCACGCCTAATTATCGTTAGCGGAGGGCGAGGAGAATAAAGATGGCTGAAAGGCCAGCGAGACTTGCTTAGTGTGCTGCGATGTTTTGAAGACCATCAGTGACTAGTCTACATGGAAATCATGTGACGCAGATTGATGCAGCTTTGCTAGCACCTTTAAATGCAAACCGACCAGTCAAAATCCTGCTAAATGAACATTTCTCAGTTGCGATTGGCCCAAAGCTGTTTTTCCGACGACGTCTTTGCCTAATTAATGTATGGGGAATGACTTTTTATAAAACCCTAACGTGACTTTTATTAACCTTGGTCTTTTGCGTAGTTTTGATGTTCATTAAGCCATTGAGAATCAGCCCGGCCAACGCAATGACTGAAGCATTCGATGATCAATCATTCGTTCTGGGTTCGCGTCCCGGTTCCGGCGCGATGGATGGACTGCTGATTATGCCCAATAAGGGTGAAACAGCTGTACCGTGCTTCCATGATTTTTAATGGCAAGGTAAACGTTTACACTATAAGACGAATCATTTGGAAATTTAACGTTACTGGTTTGTAGACTACTCATGGTACCACAGAAGGAGCCAATTGTTTAGAAGTGTAGTTCTGATGTTAAATATGGTGGAGCTTTGCCGCACTACTTTGAATTTCTTACCGCCTTGATGTTTTTTCTGATTTTTATGCTATCAATCCGACTAGTTTCACCTAAACAAGAAAGATGAACGTTTCGCAACTGATTTTAAACTCACCCCGGTGGGTACCTGCATCACCTTTCCCCAAATACGCAATGGCTTCTCATGTAGGCGACAGAAGAAACTTAGGAGAATATTAAAAGCAATAAAGTACTATAAGGGAAGTTGGTATTGACTCGTCACAACTATTAGCCGGATCAGAGATAATCACAGCACTGATAATCCGAGCAAAACACCGCATGGGAAATCCGATGAATGCCGATGGACCAAATTATCTGACAAAAGAATTGGTGGTTGAGTACTGATCATGAAAAACAATACTAAGCTATTTGCTTTCGAATAATAAGGGAGTTTTTTCTCTACTTCGCTTGATCATCTCATTGGAGTTAGTGAGAACTGGAAGTAGTGACCACGTGACAAAATCGACTGAGAATAAGCGGCTGAAGAAGAACAGCAAACAAGTACAAAGATAGTAATTTCAGCGAGAAGTTTATCTAATGACTGACAGTACCTATAAGAAAAAGAGACACTTTTAAATCTTCTGGATTCCCGACGCAATGTAGAGTATTTTTAAAACTGGTTTGCGTAAACTTACCACGACAGTCAAAAAATTTTAGCCCAAAGTAAAGTAGAAACCTTGTAAGTAAACCTAAATTAAAGCCGGCAACTTGAAATTCTCGTCATTGTCCCCACCGAGGATAATAAGTGAAACGTTACAATCAACTGCGTGATGCCTGGACAGTTAGAAAGTGATAATAATTTGGAAGACCTTCGGCACAAAATAACATTTCCAAGCAATGTATTAGGATTCTAATCAAGTAAATCTGTTGAGGGGAATATTTCATCAATATCCCAGGTGTTTCTTGTACTCATTAAAGGACCGAATCTGATCTAGTCCTATTAATCGGACTCAGATTTGTCAGTTGTCGCACATATTCTTTACTCTGACGCAAACTTCAGTGAGCATTTTGTAAGTTTACGATCATGTATCGAAAACCCAAAACTGCGCCATTCAAGTATGCACAACGTTTTACGGTCACAACCGTCTAGTGGCACCAATAAGATATTGAATGTCATTAAATTAAAATTAACCTCACATCACTCGACCACCATTGCAGCTTGTGAGAATCGACTGCCTCTGTGCAACGCATCGAGATGAGTGCGAGTAATCTGCATCTAGTTACACAGATCTCGATTGTAGGCATTTGGCCAGGAACATCTGTGGAAACCATCCGGATTGACTGTGTGCGAAGTTGATGTTTGCGGATTTGATTAGTCAGACTTGAAACGAACAAATCCGTTGACCTTTGCCCCACTGTGCTTTAACAGGTAGCGGAGACATCTCCATCTACTGGAATGCGCGTCGTCGCATTTTTTTCCTTCAATTCCAGCTTAGCGAACTACCTATCAGTGGCATTCGTGATGAATCGATGTCCTCATTTCGGAATAAAAGTGTGTCCAATCAAATGCATAATTTTACGCTAAGGATTTATAGACAAAATAAACTTATTGAATTGTTAACAAACTAAAATGGAACATCATCGTACAAACCGACAGGTACAGATTCAACGGCTGATAACCTTTCCACCTTTCGCCAAAGGTGTAAGTTTGATCTATAAGGAGAGATTAGCTTAGAATCCTGGTATGCACGGTCATGGGAGGATACTGCGGAGGTCCGGTTACTTTTGCGCAGGCTTCTTCCAAATGAACATAGAACGTACGCAAACTTCAGACTGCCTCGACTTTGCGGTCGACATGGCATTTCCGAGAACAGTGAAGCAGCTCATACAAGTACTCTCCACAGGGCCGTCTGAGTTTCACGCAAGATATCAGTTATTTCAAGACAGAGAACAACAGAAGGCTTTGTGATGCATGCGGGACTCAATAATTTTCAACCCTAACTTTTCAAGCACATGGGTCTATCAACGGATCAGTCCCATGCTTCTTTTGTCAGTGATTTGTCGTCGAATCGGAAACATGTCATTGTATACGCCCTCTCATCTAGGAAACTCCCCGCCACTCACCTTTCACAATTCAGCTGGATTTCAAAGAATCGGCATCAAAGTGACTTGCATGCACATATACGAATCGACTGGAAGCTATAACAGATAAGAAGAATCATCAATTCCACCCTGCAATATGCTGGAAATGTCCATAGTTCAACTAAAATCGCAATTTTATGGTTCAGAAAGATAACAAACATGCCACAAGTGGAAACAAACACGCTCCAGACAGGGCGGGACATGCTCGAATATCCACCAAGGCATCCAGAGTTATCTGATATCCCTATTGTTTTTACTATCTTCCACTACCGAAGTCGATGTTGGATGTGAGTTTGTCTCCAACTGTGATTAGTGTAACGCTGGTATTTCAGTTTGACTGAGGTTCAGACATAACCATTTTAACATAGAATTCACGGGAAGCTCTAGATTTCCCAACCGATAAGCAATCTAGTATTTAATTCTTCATGTAACTAACCGATTATTGTAGCAGCAGTTCTCATCTAATGCTCTTAATCTGTCTGATATACAATGGACTGAAAGGATGAAAAAGTGGCTCACATCGAGTAGCGAAATTGGATATTCCAGTGGCTAGCATTTGAATGTTTCATGACTCAAAAAACCACAACACTGTCGCTCCGAGCGAACAGCGCAACACGTCGACCGCTTCAGTTTTACTTATTCGGAATGTGGAATCAGTGTCTTCGAAAACAACTGAACTATTGTCAGGAATTTAGAGGCAAATATTTGTCTTCAAACATGTGCAGACTTATTCCAAAGATAAACCAGACAATTCAGTGCTGTTACAAGGCAGTGAGACGCAAATATTGATTGACGGATGCGCCAGCAGATCCAGCTGGCTTCAAGCGGTTCCTTTATAGATTCACAATAATAAGAACCACGACACCAACATCAGCAATCACTACGGCAAACTAAACGTTGCTTCACCGTCGCTCGTAAGATATCCCCGAGAGGGTTCACAAGATGGCATTTAGCGTGAACTTCGTTTTTTAGACTTGGAAGAACTGAAGTCTTGTGTGAAGGCTAGACGACCATGTGAGGTGTGTGCGCTGTTCCCGGAAATGTTATGTCGACTGGTTTTCGAGATGGTTGCAGGTTGGCATACGTCTTGTGTTCCAGTGAACCAAGTCTGCTTTGACATCAAGATTGTCTTCAAGTCAGCGTAAGGTATATGACACTGAATTTAGAAATCCACGCATGAAACGCAAGATGTCATTTACAAATATTTATTCGGAACAGAACGATGGTCAACAATACGTTGATCATCTTCACTGAGAGTATACTTTGATGAACTCAGAGAATTCACTCCGGGTGATGACATACAGTCGGACAGTGTACCCACAAATGCAACCTAATCAACCACATATACTACATTGATCACTCATTAAAAAGGACTTTTACAACCATGGTGCAGATCAACTGGAAAATCCAAGCATATGAGGCATCAAACAGTTAGGAGGATAGATGTAAGAGGTCAGTCGGACTGGAGACAGACAGACCCACTGAGCTCTGCATCCCAAAGTGTTTTTTTCTGTGGTTTAATGAGTGACATATTTTCACCCATTCTAATACACGTGAGCCTACTACATGGTTCGTTTGTGTTTCACATTTTGTCTAAGCTGGGAACCTATCGTGACTAACGTCCATCAGCTGAATATCTATCTGAGCACCACGAGTTGTCTTTCAATTCGTCATCAAAAAGGTATTGGCTAAATTTCGAGTGGGTACATATGGCCGTAGCGTTTGCAAAAAGTGTCATCTTGCAAACCAAGAAGGTTGTCGTATGGATTATATTGGATCATGGAGCACGCATGCAAAGTAATCCCAGGTTGACCGGCTTAAGCTTAAACTGTATTTATGAAATGGATCTATTACAAATGCGTTATGGTCTCCCCTTGAACATCGTACGTTTACTTTTTTCACCAACGCATCAGCTCTTTGTGCATTAGGGTAGAGGCCGTAGAATAAATAAAATAAACGAGGAGAATGCTTCTCAGATTCTATATCTTTTACTTGATTCGGACTAGCTTTCTACTGATACTTTGATCTTATTTCGGACTCCGTCCATTAGGGTAATGGGGGAAAAAACTTTCAGATAAAAACATTTTTGTACATCAACTTATTTTGTGGCTAGTAGATTCAAGATGTTCGTAGATGTCCAGTGATTGTGAGCTGTGAAATTGGAGGAGCAATCTCGCGGGTTTTTGGATGGTAATAATTATTTATGGCGTAATCCTTTAGCGGTTGAGGACAGCTGAATGGAACGAAGCTTCATTGCCCATTGCTCTCTTCTCAGGCATAACTCATGTAACTGTTGCTGCCAGCCTACTCTACGTTCAATCTAGGTACGAAATAGAGCACTGCTTTCCGAATGACTTGGCTTGGGACAGCAAACTAGAGTCAAAATTACAAGACCCGCGTCTGAACAATCTCTTAACGCGTCGGCACTTCACAATCGAGACAGTGTGCTTGCAGGTTCAGTCACTTGGCGCAAAAGGATACAAAATCAGTTAGCTCGTTATTCTTGAGGTCATTATTTCTACTCATTTGCGTACGTCGCATTTGTACGGCTGTGCTACTGGACAGCATTTTGCTGTAAAATAGCTTATTCGCCACCATCTAGCTGTCGGTGTCACCTTTGAATTGTCGTAGACGTTGTCATTTTGTTCGATTTATTGGCGTCTCAAAGTAGAAATTTTACCATTTGAAACCCTGGATTGATAAACGCACATGCTTGCCTTTTATCGATTTGACACACAGATACACAACTACTTACATTTTTAGTTCTCCACAACTATTTCGCTCTAGATAAGTTCATATGTGTGCGTGTACAATATTTGAACATATTGGTTCACTCAGATATCCACGAGACGTAACTTGCACATACTGTCTTGTTAAGGAGTCTTATTGACTCAGTCTTCCCCATGGTTTCCCGGAAAAGACGATCTCAGGAGGACTGTGAAAACACTGCTCACTCAATGGATGAGGCTACCGATAAGAATTCAATCGATAAATGAACGAAATGAGAACTATCCATAACATCATGCAAACCCAACGTCATACGGTTGTTTTTGATTATTATAACGGGACCTTACTACGAAATCTGGCCGAACCCTGGTTCCAATAGTTTGAATTGATAGCACTCAAACGGTTAGTTCTTTACCAAAGTCAAATTGGCGGAAATAGGTCGCAAATTTTTGGCGGTTAATCCAAGCAGCGTTGAGGGTGCTTTGAGTGCTTTTTGCATGGGCAAAGTGCAAGCGATAATTACGATACGCAGAAAGTATCATATAGAGTGAGCGAATGCAATTATCACAGGATCTGTGTCTCGTCTTGTGGTCACGTATCACACGAACTAGAGTCGCGTTTAATTAAATTTATCTACACATTCAACTCGATGATCGTCTAACCATGATCTGACATATGGATCAATCTCTTTCAGAAATTCAATAACACGAGAACCAAATGGATGGACGCCGGTAGATAGGTCAGAATGGTAAACCATCCCGTAGTAACTGTTGAACAAAACCGTCTCACCATGATTTTCTACCAGCACCTCCTCTGAATCACGAGGATAGTGTAAAGATAATCAGCCCAGTTAGGAATCACACGATAATTCGCAGTGTATTTACAAAGAACTTTCTTTCTCGCATGCACACTACTTATGTCATAATCATTTTTCCCCTGATCGTGAATCCACGGTAAATTGCTGGTAGCTAAAAAAACAGGTGGAAAATAAAAATTCACACAATATCATTTCTCGCAACCGAAATCATTTTTTGTCTTTCAGCCGTTGTTTGTCGGATTCTCGCTATCATTTAGTGACTTCCGCCTATCATTCAATAATCTCGGTCTAGTACCACCTTAGTTGTAACAAATGCACATATTATGGACAGCCTAATACTGGCGGGCACATCACGTTTGAATCGCATGACCCGTTAGTAAGACTCCTTGGTCCGGTGCAAATTTTGCCAGTAGTCGTAATTTCAGCCAAGAAATGTGTGTTTAATTTATCCAGTTCACCGCTGCAAATGCACTGTAAAGATAGTCGGCGGAAAATGAATTATAATCAGAGTTTGCTGGACGATAGTTGTAGATTACTAAACAATGCTTGGAGATTATTAAATTATGGCCAGATGTTGGTAAGCTGCGAAAAAATACTGTATTTTAATTCTGAGATTCTCCATAAGTCGAAGGTGAATTGTAACATGTTGTTAACCCTTGCGTAACCAGTCTAAGGTAATCTAGTCAAAAAGGATCCGTTGCTAGTTCGGCGCCCTGGGGGAAGTCAGCTTTCGGTGCCATCTTGGCACAGCGTTTTCACGTTCCAGCTGATCTGTCGTGGCATGAAAACAGCCAGAAGCGGAAAGACCGTTTGCCTAATCTGAACTGAGAAACCTGATACGAAATTGTAGCTGATCTAGCCACATGGTTTGTAATGGTTTCGCGAACTCGGATAATGGTGATGATCCGATTCGTTCTTCATCCTAAGAAAATAGATGACATTTATCAGAACTGAATGCTAGCAGTTCCATTGCCACATTAGCTTTTGAACCGACTCCAAGGCGCAACCGCGTTGTATATCAATGATCAGCAAACTGCACATTCACAAGAATATCATTAATCGTAACTCGGGAAATCCCTAAAGACCGTACAACAATAAAGCTGACACCTGCTGTTTAATTATTTTGGACCATAAACAGCGCTTATTCTCACGAATACAATGCGGTTGTCTATCTCATAGTTACTGGCCAATGGGCTCAGAGGAAGCCAAACGGGTTAAGGTGACAATAACTGGACTGACAGGATTAATAACTGCGCCTCTTTTTTATACCTTTTATTTTTTAATTCCCTCATTAATTAGGTCACAATGGCACGACCAACAGTATGATGCCAAACGGAGAAGTTGGCCGGTGGTGTGAAGATTCGTGCCTGTGACTTTCGATCTGAGGCGCCATGACGTTGACCATTTGGCCCCGATGCAATATGAAGTTACACTCAATATTAAGGTAATGTACAAATAGCCTTCGACGACCACTCCGAGTAAAACCATTCGTAGCGTATATGTATTCGGAAAATTTCCGATTATGAAACCATTTCCTAGTGAGGTCATTCGGGGGGGGATCATATAAGTTGATTACAAGTAATTCACGTACCGATTAAGAAGTATGGCTTAAACAAACTCCTAAAATTAGCTTACTCGTTGTCAATACCCTGTTACCATATTCCCTTGAGAGTGTGTTATTGTCATTTAAACTGTTTTTGTTCCGCGAAATTTCCTGAGCAGTATCACAATGTTAGCTCTAAAATATCAGGACCTAATTAGGTCCGACACCAATTGTGCTCGCACCATACTGGTGAGCTTAATTCACGACAAAAGTCTTAACTTCGTGTCTGATGTTAGTTTACTTTAATTAGATTCCATGGAATAAAACATAATAATACATCCCACAAGACTATTTTGCAGTGCAAAAAGTACACGCGTGAGTTCAAAATTATTTGGGCGATAAAATGGTCGCATTTTACCGAGATGAGACTAAGAAGAGGCAAAGAACAGAACTTTGAGCGACATCGGTTCCACAGATGATCGTTGTTTTTTGTACTGCTCTTGATGAAACTTCCGTTCCAACTCTCTTTATAGGGCATTTCCCGTTCTAGTTAGGTTAATTGTTCCGAATGAGCAATGTGCCATTCACTCCAGTATCACCAGTTCGGAACGTCTAAATCCAATCAAATCCATTTGCATGTTTAGATGTTACAACCTATTGTAACTCGGGCTAACATCAAGAGACTGGTTACAATGTCAGATCTGATCAAAAGCACAGGTTATAAGGGGTTATGCCTAGTGAGTGAGGGAAGTCATAAAGGTCAATCTGAGAATCTTCATATGGCTCTTTTAGTGCCATATGAAATCCAAGCCAACCTGTCCATCGGTTGTATTCAGTAACCTGTCTTACTATACAGCTGTTATTCTCGTTGTTTCTCGTCAGTTCAATGAACAAAGGGTTTGATGAAGTTCATCGGTAAGTTCTATTGGAAGTAATCACCGAGGAGCTGTATTTGAGGGGGCGAGGCAAATAAATTGGTCATCTGGTCCGACGGATCGTAATTTTCTTTATACAAACATCACTTTCGAACAGGTGTTTTGAAACCTACCTCTGGAGCCGATGAGTGAATTGAGACCAGTGAAATTACACTACGATAGTGGTCTGCATATTATTGGCCCAAGGAACCATCAGGATGAAAGTCTGGAGCAGTCTGGTTATTTAGGACGGCATAGCCAAAGGTCAAACTCCCCCAGAAATTCTGCATCGACAAATCTTTCCTTTTTTGAACAATTAAATAGACTGTCGGTGACGACAATAGGTCTGCTAGTCATGTCTTTGTTATGCGATATCTACGTTCGTCAACGTACGAAGATGCACCCCTGACCATCATTTTGGCTACATGTAATGACATTCAAGTTTATAAAGTTTAGCACTCTAAATTGAAGAAGTGAGTTAATTTTTAAGACTTCCAAGGTTCCAAAGCTCCATGCACTCTACTGTTGTTATGATAAAGTATCAGAATTTAAATCGAAAACTTTGCCAAACGTACCATCATCTGATCTGCTTCCTGATTACCTGAAGATCCTTTCCACTGACGTGATTTCTTTATCGTTCAACGGTGAATATAAACGAATATCATGTCTCCATATTTAATTGTTTTTTCCACCTTTTGACAAGATATCAACATGGGATTTTCTGGGACGAGGCCGAGTTCAGGTATTCAAACAATTTTAAGGGAGGTCGAACGAAGATGGAAAGCTGCGTTTCTCATATACCATTTCAAACCTTAGTGACCAAACTATTCGACTACAGAATGCTCTCTTCCTCAGCCTATCTTAGGCTTACCGGTTTCACTTGGGCTTTCCTGAATATTTCAGTCCAATTTTTAATTGCCTACACCATTCTGATTTATAGATTCGAATGTCAAAAGCACTATAACAGCCCATATCTTCCCCGTATTGTTTCGGAATTATGTCAAAAGTATCCCGAACTACGTCAAAACCATCTGGAATTGCTATCCGACCGTTTTTCGTTATCTTGTATGGATGGGTCCGAAACGTTACCAATAGTAAATGGGCATATTCGCAGGAATGTACGCAGAGATCCACTGATCATCTGTGCATTGCGTTACAGTCTGCGTGCAAATGTACCTTTGCAAGCCTCATGAAAGAGAGGCATGTTCTTACTCATTTCCAAATAGTGTCGATATAAATCGGAATAATTATTACCTAATTCCGAGATAACTTAAGAAATGACGTAGAGGGAGAAGCAAACGTAAATGGAAAATGTCTGATTTTCTCAAATTTTTTTCTTAAAAACCTTTGCGTTTCGATCTGGGCTAATTTTACCTCCAGCGGAACATTTGCAACCAACTATTGATTGATAATCGACAGAATTCTGCCCTGAATATCACGAACGGTCCGTGCGCAGTCAAGTGAGCACACACAAAGACGAGCGCAGTCGACGACCGTTCTCAATCTACGCGTTTCTACCCACGATCCATAGTCGCTTGTGTCGCTGTGCCCACACACCTTCCCGCATACGCCAGTGATCAAGGTCAAATAAATGTCTACTTCTTTGGTTGACTCGCTGTCGCGAATGGTGTTTACTTTTGTACAGCCATCTGTCAATCGATAATCCCTGTCTAACCCAGAAACACGTGCGTATTAAGACTCATGACAAATTAAGCTTGAGTAAGTACACGAAGTAAGCACGTAAGTCTGCTGAAGCCCATTCCATCCAGCCTAGAATCGACCTACGTGATCTGCCATTACCATTCACAAGGAAGATTAACGGACCCGATTGCCGAAAACAGGCTGGAGGTGAAGCAACGAAATGCCCTATATCTTCTTGGAACAATCGGACTGTCCACTCAAAGATATCTGACACCTGTTTGTTCTATCTGGATTCCTTGTCTGAAATGAACTTTTATTTCGTCCAGCCAACTAAAAGAACAAAAATTAGATCCATTATGACTCCAATTGTAGTTACATCAATGTGTTGCATCTGTCTTCAAGAAGTGAGCCAGTTCAACAGAATCGTTCTTCCCAATCGTGAAGCTGAATAAAATCAGAGGTACATTTTCAGTGTCGCCTATTAACATCCATGGCTCATGAAAACCTTTCAGAAACACTTCGTGGCGTACTTCTGTCTGAGCAAAACGGATGAAGTTTTACCTGAGCTTGCTTTCCGGCAATATCCACTATGTGATCAAGCAGCATTCTTAGAAATGCGTTTGAGAGGCACATCAACCATTTGTCTGTTGGTTGGGAGATTGATGTACAAACGGAAGATAAGGCTGCTACCTTTGCATTAAATAAAATAACAAAACCCAGTGAAGAGGCGCACCTCCTTTTCTAGCTGTTTTATCATTCTTGCAAAACTCCGATGCCTGGCTTATCAAAAACTGACGACAAAGTTGGGAGTTTTTCTGCAGTTCACACTCTTCACCAGGAGAATTTCACAGTGCTTTTCACGCATTGTCGAAGCTCAAGGTGACCTGTCATCATTCAGTTAATCATACCTTAACTCCACTTCCAAATGACACTTGTGGTACTATAAGCCAGCATGGAGGCAAAACTGAAGAAGCCTTATTTCCAATTGTTGCTTATTTTTACTGGGAACACGAAAACATTTGGCTGCGAAAATACCTCACTATTGTTTATGAAAACATCTGAGTAATTTTTAATTTTTAAATTATAAACAAATATCCATTACTCACTGAAAACTGTCAAACTACATTGACTTGTTAATACAAACACTGACTCTTTCGACACCTTGAATGTCACCTAATAGGTGATTTTGCTGGCCTCATTTCGATTGATGACTCGTTTATACCAGTCGACTGTGAGATCGCATAACCAGTTGGGGGGTCAACATTTGGAAATCTTTTCCGCAAGTAATCCAGTGGAATTGAATTCAAAAACAATGGAAACATTCTCGCGGCTGGGGTTTTTAAGATGCTAATTTTCAAAGTTAGAAACCAATGATGATCATCGCTTTGTTCCAAACTTTTTGGGAAACTTTCACAAAATGTTACTTTCTGAGAATCACAAATCAAATGTACAGAAATGACTCATGCATGCAGGGACAGGTAGTTATTTTTTTTCAGCAACAACGGTATAAAGGATTTCACTGGCGTACAGAATTGTGACAATTTAAAGTAGGGAATATTCCTCCTGAAAGTAATACTAAACAATTTTTTACGAATTCGATTCGATTTAAACTACAACGATTAGAATCATAGACTGTTTTCGCTCTAACTATGGACAGATAACAGGGGAATGTAAGTGTACGGGGAACAGTTTTCAAGCTTTATTCAATTTGTAGTTATTTTTTATTGGCAGCGATCAGTTACAGCGCGAACAGTTAACCAAAGTGCACGTAAACTTATTAGAATTGTGGGTGGTCACTACCTAGGTATCGGTCACAAAACTTTCAATGTTCAGTTTAGTTCAGTTTGTATAACCACTGACCATGTACCAACGTTCTCTGCTGCTTCTTGCTGCCTCGCACCATCATCTGCTGAAACAGAAAAAGAGCATAGAACATTGAAAGATCAGCTGTGAAATAATAAACTGAGATTTCGCATGCATGAACCTAGTCTAATTGGTAGCAATCTAACTGTCTAACTGGAGCTAGATGGGTCATACCACTGGTCACGGTTCTCACAATTTTCTTTAATACAATCGACTGGTCACCGCAAACCATCCTCCAGCCATTAGCTTCCTCGAAGAACAGCGTACACCGAGGCGATCGTTCTGTGCGCATGCGCAAAACATGCCTCGACCATCTTAGCCTACTCGGATTCATTGCTTCTCCAAAGAATCAAATCCCATCATCCAATACTTTATGCCTAACTTAGGAGTTAATGAAAAAATCCACCCACCATATTCTGCCAATACTGGGAAGTCTACGGCGTTTAAACACCAAAAGTCTTTGCGTATATTCTACCTTGAACGTTCTTCTCTCGGGGCAGTGAAGGAGCACCGATGTCACTATTACTGTTCATAACCGACATCTGATCGATAACCGGATGTTACGTCAACATCACAAGTGCTAAATTCGGTGATTGTCAGCCAAGCATCTTGTATGCGGAAGGTCACTTGGCCCGTTTTACGACCACCAGGTCAGATGCAAATACCCAAGTAACCGAACCTATCCGCGTCAACGACTTCTCCCAGTGCAAGAAAAATGCTCAACTTAGGGTCATTCAAATCCTGCAACAAAATTCCGATGGTATAAAATGCATGTCAATCCTACCTACACTGTGGCTAAGACGATCGAGAAAAAGTTGCAGCTTACTTGCCCTAAAAAATGTTACTAAAGATAATCGAAATGTCAGGAAAAATTACGCTCTCAAGCAACAACGTTATGTTCTAATGTTAAAAACGTTTACATTAAACCTAACGTACGGTGCACCGATTGTTTGTTACACTCCGAAGTCACTTCAGACCCGATGCTTCCACTTAGGTCTTCCTTCAGATAAAAAAGTTATCATCATCTTCCAAGTCAGACAAATGCCTATCTGAGCATATATCAATTACACGTGGGGTTACCTTAATTCCGATAGTTACTAAGGTGTTAGCTTCGATAATGCTTCGCCGTTTGACATCGATTCGCGAGAGCAACATCCGCGAACAACAGGCCGGATTTCGGC
>LUCM01004767.1:107438-129102 GCA_008360955.1 Fasciolopsis buskii | reverse complement strand
ATGTACGGGACTTGAGTAGCAGGGAACCCAGAGTTAGTTCTGCGTTTAAGCAGTTTTGCCAGTGCTGCTTTTGGGTCTGGCTGGTTTAGTGATTGCAGCTCCTGATCTTTGCTTCTGTGGTCCAGTACTATTTTTAGGGTTTTAGTTAATCGACTTATTTGCAGGAACAGTGAAAAATCTCTGGTCTTAGAAAAGACCCGCTGGAGTTTAGCGAGCTTACAGTTTATTCGGTCACGGCAAGTTCTTTTGGGCCGCATGCTTAGCGTGTGGGATGGAGTAATGGCTTCAAGGCACTTGTGCAGGTTGGAGTAGAACTGGTCAGCGGCCGGTTGTACTTCTGTTGATAGAAAAAATGCGTCCCAGTTTGAAAACTTGGTAATAAAAGATAGTTGGCCATGAGCAAGAAGAACGAGAGAAAATTAAGGTAGCGGGAAGTGCCGCAGCAAGCTTAGAAGAATAGAAACAAAAATGATGGCGGTATAAAGGAGGAAGTGAAGCAACCGCTCAGCGATGAAGAAATGACTGCAAACGTAAGGTCATGGAAAGATCATTGTTTGACCGAAAGGCATTTCATTGAACTAGATTAAGAAAAAAAAGGGCGGTGAACAGAGCTCCGCTCCACACATGACCGCAGCTTTCAAGGGGCCTTCTAATTTGAGCTTTCTGTAAAAGGAGGGAGTTGTTGGGTGCAATCTGCGCTGGTGTAAAAATAAAAACCAGCCTTGTGTGCAGCACCGGAGGCAAATGTGAACATGGCAGAAGAATAACGAAAACATGAGCTTATGTGCAAGTCTGATCATAGAAATAATTTATCAGCACAAAAAGAAAATGATTTAATATTTAATCGATGATGCCTAAGGCGATGTTTAGTTGAAACTGAAAAATTCTCAAGAAGTATTCAAACAGATAAACATGGCAATGCCCTGGTTAGACGTCGGTTCACGAAGCGAAGTAAGTTGTGTTTTAATAACAGTGCCATCACGATGGACGTTGACGATGGCTCCAAAAGTACCTGAGTAGGAAATAGGGAAACGGAATGCGGCCACGCGGGCAAAATAAGGAAGAGCGTTCGAGGTTCACTCAAGCTCATTAATGAGGAGAATAAGAAAGGACCAAAGTTTGAGGCTTTGGGGAAACCACGGTTTACATGAAAAAGGGCTTGACAGCACCTTATGAAATCAGAAGGCGGTAGTCTGCTTGCTACAAAACGTGATGTTCGCAATAAAATAGTCAGATAGAACCCAAACGAAGACAATTTTATCATCATACTATCTTGTCAGACTCACTCGAAAGCCTACGGGACGTCCGGCGGGACTAAGTGAGTTTCTGCATGTCTATCGAGGACCGATTACTAAGAATGCGGGATGACAGATAGCAGACTACCTGCACGACAAACCGCGTGAAATCCATGTGGGCGGTCTCCCACCTGAACGTCTGCATTCCAGAAAAGGCCTCAAATGGCGATGACATTGGCTCCAAAACTTTTCAATTACCGAAGGCAAGAGCATTGAGACGATGGTTGTCGGAATTAGAAAGATCTCAAGGTTTCGGGATGGGAAAATAATTGCGTAGTTCCAGGAGAGGGAAAATGTCCTGGATGAGAGGCCAAGAAAGGAAGTCATAGTATAAAAGAAAACTCTGGAACGCACGGTTTTGAAACCATTGATTGAATACAGACGGACTGGAAAGTTTTGAGCGCTCACACGAAGACGGTTTTAACGAATCTTTGTTATTAGTAACGGGCAGAAAAGCACGGATGAAAACCTAAGAGAAAGCCGATTAAGTTGAACTGACAGCGAGCGAATTTGGAGTTAGAATCACGGGCAAAGTGTTTCGCTTCGAAAAGCTGATCCCAGACAAGAAAACCGGTGGAATTGCGGACAGAGCAAGTTGGAACGGCGAACGTTGCGATGCATTGCCCTTGCAAGGAAACAAAGCGGTCGGCTGCCAAAGGCAGATGAGGCTGGAAATTCAGCTTTGCGGCCTGAGAAGCGATCCTGAGTTTTAATTATTGTGAGTGAATATTCGTCCCTTGCTTGCACAAATTCAGCATGAGGTGTCTGACTGAGTAACAGCGCCTCTGAAGATGGCCATGGTTTATCAAGATAATGGAAGGGTTACGGACGTACATGAACCGCTCAGGAAGTCGCGGTTTCTACCACTTGAAGATGCGTGGAAAGCAGAGATGCCTATCTTTAAAAAAGGATTTAGTACAGTTGGAAAGATTGACAGCCACCAGATGAAGAGCATCGGTCGTTCCTGAAGGTCCCGAAAATTATCGCACCTTGCAGTCTCAGCACGAAACGGTGCGCCTACGGTTGGATACTTAGACTGGGTGACAAAAAAGAATGGACACTAGGGCGAGGCAGTGATCCGATCAGCCCAAAGGGGACAGAGAAGTGATGTCGGAGAATGACGAAATAATGCCTGTGCCTATATGGCTCAGAGTGCGGACCCTGTTGTCAAGACTATCACGGCTGAGTGTTGGGAGGTCATCCAGTCGATGCAGGAGTCTCTGTTATAGCACGGACGTTAAACGCTGCAAAACTAGTGACTGAAACTGAATTTTCAACCATGTAGCTCAGAAGTCTCAGCTTTTTAAAAGAACAGAATGAAGTACAGAGAAGGCGGCGCGTGAATGGATAAAGGTACTGAATTCAGCTTCAGAGAACAGTCCGGGGCAGACCGTTTGGGAATTTAAAAACGGCTTGTGCCTCACTGGGAAAGTAGCTCGCAAAAGAAATGCAAAGGGGAAGAAAACCGAAGAAAATGGATTACGGTCCACAAATATCTAATTAAACCATAAGCAATGGCGACAGCGGAAATAGCTTCTTGCATTTTCAGTGGGTGATAGAGTGCAGGTTAAAAAACGCTTATTCATTTTATCTGGATAATTCCTGTTTGCTGAGAGCGAATAGGCATCGCAAACCCTGGGACCTGGAGTGCAAAGCCATGTATGGCTCTAAGTTTTAGGCACGACAGTGAGCCGGAAGACGAAGAGTTGCTCTCTGCCTCCAATGTCCCGCGTTCATTGCATCCAAGTGCTTCGATATCGTCAAGAATGTGAACAAACATGCCCAGCTACTTAACTCGCTGACTGAGGGGCAATGGATGTTTCGGATTGCTATTGAATCAACTTTCGGGTGCGGAATCCGATTCAGTGTTTTTGAATGAACTGCTATAGATTGGAATGACATTTTTCCGTTCAAAGAGACAATTCGGAGGGCCAGAATAAGACCTGTATTCAGCTAAAAACTGACATATGCAATATCGAATGCAAAAGGGAAACATGTTAGTAGTAACCGATTTACACGACGATATGAATCCTTCGGTACACCCCAAGTGCATATGTCTACAATCGCTAATCCATTCTGCCACGCCAAATTACACATACTGAGAGCGGTCGCTTGTTTCGGAACTAAAACCGTTTGTGTGCAGCAAGCAAATCACGGGGGCTTATAAACCTTGGGCCACTTTTCCAGAAGGCCTCAATGTTTCTTCATTTCGCAATGGGAACCAGGGCACAATTTTTGTTGATTGCTATTCGGTTCATTTCCATCTTCAGCTTATTGGTTGCACCAGTAAGTTCTGATCTCATTCATTGCGCAAAGAAGAAAAGCTGAATGCGGATCAGTAGAAAATAATTTTTAAAAAAAGGGTGAACATCTCTAAAGAAACGGAATGGATTTCCTCAGGACAAAATCACTAGTTGGGATAATGCGCCAAATCCTTTGTCGTCCACCACATTGCTTTGGAGAGTCCCACTTAGCTCCACCCGAAAGTCAGTTTGGACTTCCAGGGGCCATCTCACTGATTAAAGTTTACTTGACTTTCCGTATCATCTCCCAACCACCATATGCTTGAAGCGCAACAGGAAGTAACGCAGCCGTTCTGCAGTCGTCTGGTACAGCCGCTGCTACTTGAGGCGTCCCTAGACTGCTTTTAATGAAAAGGTCACCATGCAAGTGATTAGTCCTGAATAAGACAGGACCACGCACACCGAATAAGCCGCAGTGTCAATGGCGTGGAGGGATTTTACTTGGCATGCGTTCACCTCAAAATTGCCGCAAGAGCACACTAGAGGCACTGTAATGTGACAAGTGTAGATCGCCGATTAAATAAGGCCACTGCCCCATTATCATGTTACACTGATCACGGATATTTTCCAAGAAGAGGCATGGGAATGAATCAGTCTGTCATGGGCTTATCTGGAAAGATTTTGCTACTTCCAGAAGGGGCTGGTGGCACAAGCTTGAAGAACAAAATCCACTCTGCCCACAAGGCACACATGCAGGAAAATGAAACTCAGGAAATTTTATTGCCCTTCTCTCATTTGCAAAAGCGACCTTCCATCACGCACGATATTTTGTTGTCGTAAAGACTCGCATAATTCTACTTCCCATCCAATTTTCCAAAATTCTTTGAGGGCGGCGGCAGTGTACCTGAAAGCATTGTTCCAACGCTGACACGCTCCTTCCCAGATAGACTCCAAGCATCAAGGATCCGGTTTCCGTCGGCGAATGCATAAATCCAAACCAAAGCATACCATGGCGAATCTCCGCAGTAAAGGTGCTAACTGGACACAGCTGAAAATCACCCGCACTGCGTTGTTGCCGATTCCGCCATACCCGCCGAGCTTGTCGAAAAAAGAACTATGCTAAGGTTCAACGGTCTTCTTCAGAGAATTCAACCCTGGTTACCTAGCCTGGACTGAGGTAATAATTCAAGACAACAGCGGATCCCAGTTGTATGAGGTTGCTATGGCATTTGCAATGGGATTCGACATAGTAATCAAAGAATAAAATAGTACACCGACTTCACGGTTGGCACTAGTGCACACCTTCCTCTCTAAGAACTGCTTGTTACTTTCAACATGCTGGAGCCGTTAGCACCTAGGGTAAGGTTGATGCGAAACTATTTTAGTTACCACGGTCGAATAGTTCATGCCGTAAAGCCAAGCAAACATAGGAAAATTTAAAACATGAGACGTATACGTAACTTCGAAATCGTGAGGTGTTATAGACGGCCACCTATCCAGCGATTTGGGGCAGCAGATTTAATTTCTAACATTATCTTTCTCCAAGACCACATACTTTTAGATATAATTTAGATCTGACGTCATTTTGAGTGTTGTGCGTTTAAAAATTTATATATGGCTCCAAAGAAGTTCATAAAATCTGCCTGTGTAATTGGTCGTTTCTCCTATCGGCCAAGGCCATCTCACAAGACTTTACACATGATAAAGCTCACAGGACTTCAGACTTAGATTGTTAAGTTGCACGTAAACGCAAACTTATGTTCCGCGTTGACCTCCTCTACTTCCAGCACACTGGGCTAGCCATTCGAATTTTCCGCGTTGTTCACGTGTGACCGGCCACCTAATGGATTATGAGGTCCGTAAAGTTCCTTTCCCAGCTAGCACAATCTGTAAATGTTGCTCTGCCAAATCTGTACAACCGCAAAGTTGCCGCACGTATTTTGCAGTGGAAATCTCGTCGGCCCAATACATCTTCGCCAACCAGCGAGTAAACAGTTCGCAGTCGATAACTGCGCTGGACGCACAAATTTCCGTTGCTTAGGCTACGGATTCTCATTCTAAAACACATTGGCACACTAGAGTGATGTAAACACCCAACCAGGAGCGCCAATGACGTGAATCGAACAATAACAAGTTTTACGCCATATCTACGTCGGTATGATGATCAAATGCGAGGACGTGACAGTTTTCACGCGGACTATTTAAATAAGCCGCGCTAATTTATCTATGCGCAGTTGACTACTGATCGTAGTAAGTGGCGGAATACAGCTTCAGGTTTGCGGGATACCGGAAAATGACCGCAATAGATAAACCTCGATGCCCGCTCTGTGATATGGGTTCTGGCGAATCGATAATGGCCGCCGTAAATATGTGGCTAATTAGCTAACAATGAACTTAATGATCGTTGATTTTTTCATCTGTACTTGTGCACAGTAACTTTGTTTACAAGTGTTCCTTGTGCGTCAAGAGATTTGTGGCCTTCGATTGTGGTTAGTTGCGAATAAACAAAATGATGTTCAAATGAAGATAAACCGTCAGCATGAGCTACGTAGGAAGATGCCTTATTGTTTAGTTAAAGAACACAGAGACATTTCCTTCACCTGGTAAATTTGACAGTTTAGTTTGCGCAAAAGTCCGGCGCAATTTCAAATAATATTTCCATTAGTAAGTGCCATTTATAATCAGCAAAATCTTTCTACATGTTGTTCATTGTCATCCACCTCCTCCTAGTAAACAAACTGGACTAATCTGCGTCCTGCCAATTTACAGTATTCCAACGCCAAATTTTGTTCATTCAATTTATACATGAAGTTGCTTGTAAATAAATATTTGGAAACCGCTAAATATGCAGCAATAATGTAGTCACAAGTACGTGGCGGTACCCATGTATTCTTGTTTTTAAATTACTTATGGATCCTAGAAGTAGCCCATTTAAGCGAACAAAAAGGAACATGTATATATATAAGCGCAAAAGTGATTTTAAAATCGACCTAATAGTTCTGATTATGCATAGTGCATTAGAGATTGTTTTTCTAATTTATTAACGATGTGTTTTGGGCTAATCGTCAACAGTGAATCAACGTGCCGTATTTCACTTTCAATGATCCTTGAAAGCGTTGGTGGAGAATGCATGAAATAAATAACAGCTTGCCACGCAATGTCTAAAGAACCATTTTATGATGGTGCCAACTAAGGTGTTACCTAATAGATTTCAGTGAAAAAATGTATCACTGAGTGAAAATCACTGAGCTTCCCTAACGATTCACGCAAATCTTTGGGTAACAGGAGCTCCCATAAATACAAGATTATGAACCAACGCATTTAAAGAATTCCACAGAGAATGTATCAATGCAATATTGTCAGCGATCAGTGACCTCTCTTTGGAGAAATTCCGTAACCCCTGCACTGCGTTTGTGCAAACAGTAATTTGTAGAATAATATACTGTCTATTCGCAGTTGATTATTCACCATTCTCCGAACCGGGTTATCCCTGATGCAGCATTTTATCGCTGTAGGCTGACGCCAGAGCTTTTGCCGTTTCAGCAGCTCCAACAGGGAAAGCTGAAAGTTGCCCGTTACCTGGTGAGGAAGAGGAAGTTTATTCGTTCCAACTTCGTGGTATAGTACGGTACGTTTTTCTGTGCAGGTAAAGTTGAATCCAGAAAAAATACTTGATTGCCATGCAGCATTACAACAGACATCCATCTTCGGGATAATATGACTGCGATTATAAATGGCAATCTTTTCTATGTTTCAGGAATGGACGACCCACGAGGGAGCTAACAAACGGCATCGAAGGGTAATTTCTCACCATAGCACCAAATGGTACACGGATAACGATATGGGCATTTCTCAACTCGCCCACAAACTACCCTCGTTTGATGCGAATTTCATCTTTTCCACGATCCTGTGGGACGCTATTTACCGATTTGTTTTGAACCGTTTACGGTTTACCATTATAACTGGTGCGTTATTGTCAACATAAATGCATATTTCATGTAGCCTGCGACTAACTTCCGTCAACCAACGACTACAGGTTTTAAGTGAAATGAGGATCTGTATAATGCAAGTTTACATTGCCTTTTTCGAATTTCTGATACATTCCTGTTTCTTCTACTGATTGCGCTGTGCAAACATGGATTAGATAATTTGGACTTACAAACGTGTTATTTTGCTCAACGCTGTTTGCGTTGGATTTATGCCACCACTTGCTGAAAATAGAATCGTTTAATCGTGGCAAGATACACAGCTATCCGGCAAACGGCACCGCTTTTATCCGTGTGTTATGGTTGACCTACTACCCGTAAAGTGGTAAGTTTAATAGAACCGTGGTTAGCGCGCAGGTGGAAATAAATTAAGGCATCAAAATTAGTGCACTCCAAAGAATTGGTGAACAAGTTTCAATTTCCACAAAGTGAATAACATTGGGTTCTTCTAGTGATTCACGCAGCCTGTCGGCAAACCGGAAAAACTGCAGGCGCTCCACAAAGAATATTGAATGACACATTCCGGTGTAGCTTCTTTTCTTGCTGTAGCTGGATCCGGTCGTCACATTATAGTAAGTGTGAACAGACAGAATACTTCCATGCTTCAGATGGTTACCTTAATTCAGTGATTACTGCTTATCCACGTCCTGTACCACAATGAACAAAATTGGGACATAAATAGAATCATCCTTACTAACCCTTAGTTATGCAACGACGTAACCAAATTAGTACATTGATAGGAGCAACAAAAAATGAATTCCAATAGCTCATGATCTTATTTCATGAATTTGAAGATCACGGACATCCGTTTTAGTTTCGTTTGCACGCTACATGTATTGTCAGGGGGCCATCCATCTTTTCGCTTAAACTGACGTGCAACAGGTAAAACAAGCCAGAATTATCCTGCACACGAAATTTGCCCCTCACATGATAACACCAGTTACTGTTGTTGGTTTTTTGCAATGTATGGAGACATTTTAGTTAGATATATAATTCGCTCTGATTGCCGGATACATTATAAGTCCTTCAAGAAAACTGCTTATGATCTGGGTGGCTGGTTACACCCACTCACTGTATTCAGGTGACCATCTGCCGGAATGTTAGAAAAGGAGTCGAAATAAAAATTCGCCCTGATGTTTCGACGGCACTTAAAGCCTCCCCTGCTTGTCTGGTGCATTCAATTCACTTTTTATTGGTGTCGATCACCACAAGTGTTAGCTGGATTTTATCCTGTTTAGCCGTGTCTTTCTTACTCGACACTGAAATATAATGCATTCACATCTTATTGGGCAATTGTCACAGATTTACTTAGGCGCCAAATCGCTGCCTTTCATATTTTCTAATCTAACCATAAGTACTGCTACTGGGTTCAAACGGCCAACGGACAGTACATATGGGCATGATCTAGACAAAGGTTTGAATTTGATGGAACGCACGATTTTGCATTCCGCTTTAACTTTCACTATTTGTGTCTGCCATGCGCTTGTCCCAGACAGCCAATTCCCATTCTTTCACAAGCCCCGTAGAGCATAAGTCATATGCGACGAGGAAGACTACTAATGTGCCGTGGTCTCACCCATATAACCGAAGTGAACTTGTCTGCAAGGGTATCAATCTGTGGGCATTCAAGAATGGAAACGTTACTTGAATCGAGCATAAAAGAATGCAGAGATGACTGTTTAACCCGTCTGGGGACGGGTCCGATGAGGCATTCGATGTCTGACAGTTGAATAAGATCACTCGAGGCTGACGCCTAAGAGACAGTTCCTGTTGCCCCATTGAAATGAGAATGCTTCGTAACGGGGAATTCATTAGCGGCAACCAAGAATGCTGCCCAGAAATAAAGTGGCATTAATCAAAAGTCGTCGGAAGTGCTGTCATTTGGCCTAAAGGCGCTCCCTGATGAAACAAAAGAATACTTCTTGATTCCGTTAGGTGTATCCGTCACCAAAGTAATGAATGAATTACTTCCATTTTTTGAATATTTGTTTGAAACATTCAGCGAATTTTGTTTTCAGATGTAACCGTCCATAAAAGTTCGAATAGAAATTTGCTTTGCTAACAGTCGGGATCTGTTCTTGTATTTTAGCCGACGCAGGAGACTGACAAGTACACTAAAAACTTTTACGTGCGGACAGTTCAGTTTCATTAGTTGGTGGCAAGAATAAATGCCGAGTTTAGCAGAGTTTTATACAACTAAACTCACTTATAACGATTCCATCGTCATTGCCCTAGGAGACGCATAACATAATCAAAGGAAGTATTTTAATGATTAGTCTCCGGAAATGATGAAAGCGGCAAGTGAACGGTTCTTGATAAAGGTATTTGTAAAATGCCACCCAAGAATGAATCTGTGCACATTAGAGGCACGCTTTTTGCATGAATTCTTAATTATTTAACCTTGCAATTATAGTATGCATCTCGTGAATAAAAGAAGCTCATTCGACCATGAATGTTTACATTTTGACTAAATCCAACGAATGGTTTCCAATGTTAGATCATAACTAATAAAATGCACCCTTGCATACCCGTTTGTATGTCTACGTAAATGCATTGCTTTTCTCAACAAAACGGATTGCAGATATTAAACATATAACTTTTGGTCTTGAGAGAGGAAAACTTGTGCCTACAAGCGGAGATCGTGGACTGGGTCGGAAAACAGCTTTCAAGTAGGTCATAATTTAGCCGTAATTTAGCTATCAGATTCAATGACGTTGGTCGTTTGCCATCTCCCGGTTTTGCGCCAATGAATTTCAGTCAAACGCTCCAGGTGCTACCTGGATTTGACATTATTAGAAACAAGGATGAGAAGTTCATCAGTTACATATCATTTCCAATTTCTAGACCTGGCAAAGAATTGGGAATCGCACAACCAATCCGCGGACTGTAAGTACGAGGCGATTTGTTCATGCCCGACACACCTCGTGTTCTAAACGCGCACAGACGCCCACATAAAGATTTAGACCAAGCAAAATGTTTCAGTAGACCACACTAATCCTGCTTTCCACGGGAGTCCCTCATCAACAAATGTATCGAAAATATATATGAATAGCATGAAATCAATGGGATCCCTATTCACACATGTTCCTTAAGCAACTTAAAATCTTGGACCAATAAATGACCGAAGGAAAAGGTGGACGGTGGTTGGAAGCCAAAAAATGCAAAAGTTATGGCTGATAAATTTGCTTAGATAGCTCTCTTTTGCATACCACATCGCCTGTTGTTATCCTGTGAGCGAAACCACATTGCATTGTATGTTTGGTTTCCGCTTCCCATGTCTTCATTGTGCCTTCCTGGCCTAATTTTAATGTTATCTTGCGCATGACTCTCGTACGTAGAGAGATATACAAAAACAAAACAAGCCTCCCAAATCACTAGAGGTCGCTTTCACCCCCTATCTCTTTGATTCACATAGTCCGTATTTCCATGTGCATCATCTACGTAAAAAATTGATCTTGCCTTGCGCATGCATCTCGCAATCGAGAACTATACATTATCATTATCATTACCGATATCATTACTGAGAACTGCCTTTAAAAAGATTTGCTTCAACTAAATCCCGTTTGTTACACGATTCACCGTAGCTACGAGCAGGTGGCTTAAACGGTAACTGAATCATTACTTTCAACCGTCTTGTTCACAGACTCATGCGAACTTTTGCACCGCAATCTCACTTGGCACTCAATCCAGCTAGATTGTTTTCTCCTACACAACCCTGCACGCAGCTCAATTCATTGTCCAGGTTTTCTTTGGCTTTCTGCTTAACAGCCCCCCACATAACAACTCCATCGCATGTACCAACAAACATCCCGCTCACAAAAAACGACATGACCGTATCAAAGCACAACCAATCCATATGTGTGACGCTAAAGTGCGCATTGATAACAGTGTCGCGGGGCGTCTATTGATACTGGAAACCAGGCATCACGTGGCCATTCCTAGGAAACAATGAAATAGAGTCCACTTAGGCGGCGCGTTTACTTTCCCGTGGTTGGAACACTGTAAGCTTGGCCACAATTTTTGCTCGCTCTATCTCATTAACCGTGTCTAGATCCGGCCATCGTTAAACCATGGTGGCTCAACTCACTGTTGCTGTACTGACATCACGAAATCAACGAGCAGCTCCGATAATTACCTGGGAAATCTGTGGTGTGTCGTGGCACTTCTATGAGTTCCTAAGGTATCGAGGTGGCCTCAAGTAGCACCATAGCAACCACGTTTCCGGGTGAACGGGCAGTAAATTTTACCTTATAAACATTCTTTGACTGTTGTTAAGGGCAGCACCGAAATACTTCGCACAAGAGAGTAGTGCCGTGATCTCATGAATCGGCGGCCAATGCGCGTCCGTCCCTAACCGGCAGACCAGTGATATTAAGCATCGCTCCGGAGAGCATCTTAAAGAGATCATTCCAACGACGCAAAGCGGGCGGGAATAAATAAGGTGCGTAAGGATCCTGATCACCAATGTGGTTAACAGCCAACTTACTGATCACCGGTGCTAAAAGGCATCTACTAATCTCGATTACGTCGGTCTTCCCAGAGTACTCTAATGAAAGGATGGCATCGGTGGATGGAGCAGAATAGTCTACATATCGGCGCCCACAGATTAGGAAGTCCGTCCATTTGGGAGCGTGCAAGTGCGCTTGGCTGCGAAACTTCAGCATCCTCTGCAAATTTTGAACAGGACGTTCCTGCGTTACCTGAGACAACAAGCGGTATGTCAGCTTCCTCCTTTACAACACGCCAGATAGGTAATTGGTGTAAACCACATCCCGTGCAAGATTAAAAATGGTTCTTTCAAGTCCACTAGATTGTCATTCAAGCACTTTTATAAAAAATATAATTTTTTTCTTAGGCAGAAAAAACCGCTTAATTTTTTGAATGTACATTTTTGACTTGCCCCGTGCCCAGCCACTTTCCCGGTATTTTGTCTAAGCATAGATTTTCACAATTCTAGCTCTAGTCTGAACTAAATTTGGGCGTTGCAACACTAAAAAACATCTTTTCTTGTTCGGTTTATCTGATTCTAAGAGTAGACTTATCTGTTGGCCTGTCTAATTATTTCTCTCTTGCACACGTGTCCACAAGTCGAGGTCCCATTCTACTGCTCAGTCGAATCGTGAGAATTAAGCCGTTTCGCTTTTGCTGACATAAGGCGTTTCGATTACTGTCACCCGTCCTCTTTCACGGCAATCAACATTAGGGGGTGTGCTAGGCCTGGCTTTCAGACCCATTCCTTTAGACTCTACATGTGGTTATCAACTTTGAATATTCTCCGGAATTTCTTATCCGATACGCAAATCATCATATTCTATTCATCCCTGTCTCGCTCAAGGCCACCTGATTATAACATAAACGTTTTTCAAGAGCAACCAGAGAAAAATTCGTGCTGAATAAATTTTCTGGAATAAAGTATAAATTCGCTAGGTGTAAAAATTCCGCCTAGTGTCAAAAGACGAAAGAGGGAGATGGGCCATGCAGTCTAGGATTGACTGAACTATTTACCATGTAGGGAATGAGCAGACAGAAAGTTCCTTGCAAATGTTCCGTCAGCGAAGCACTCTCTTTTTCCGTGCATTTCAGGACAGTCCCTGTAATATCCGTGAGAAACTGAATGTTACCGGTATTTACGCTTTTGTTTACTCACCTTAACACCAGCTGGAACAAGTTCGACTGTCCCCTCTTTCCCCCTCCGGCCCGCTAATGACCGCGGTACCTATGCACGGGCTAAAGGAAAGAGCAGATGCAAAGCAGACCTTACCGCCGAAAGATCCACCGCATTCTATGTGCTGGTTGCCTATCCCTGCTAGGAAGCTATTATCCAGATCTGGTGCTCCAGGACCGGTCCGCTTAATCCGAAGAAAAACAAGGACTCGCCAGTGACAGCCGTGGGTACATAAACTCAGTTTAATCACAGACTACCGGTAAACAAAGAAGCATCGAATCCCCCACATTTGTTGCACGTGTGAAAGAAGACCCACGTACCAACAACCCAGTGCATCACAGAAATAACCGATCTTGGAAATCGGTGCTGGTAATCAGATAGTGGTGGTCCCAAAGGGGCCTTGGTGGCGTTCACGTCAATCCAGTATCTCCCGCGGCTCTTCCCTGGCGTTTCTGCAAACCTCTCTGGCAATGCTAAAAATTTCCGTTATGCCCATTATGCATGACTACTGCTCTGGGTTTAGCTTACGATTGCGCGTAATAACGGTCATGAGACCGATGGAAGGAATGATTGTGTTGCAGACAAAGTCCAACCACTTTGTATTGCCTATTAACTGCGCACATGACGAATACAGGGCGATTTATTTTGTGAATCTGCAACTAAATACCATTTGAAAAGACAACAGATTTACGGACGACCACTTTGCTGTACGCAACGTTTGTGGATTCAGCAATATGCGATAAATAGTAGGGAAAAGTCGAGGGAAGAGATCGCGAGAGCTCTCGGAGCCAATTGTCAGGGTTAACACTGTGATTGTTATAAAGTGACCTCAGCGATTAACTCTGGAAAACCCTAACATCATATTCAAACTCCGAAAATCTGGAATAATATGAATAAGCATAACGTGGAAAATTATCTGAATCATATGTACAGACAGCAGTCGCGTCGGCACAAACAGCCATGGCAGCCAGGGTAGCGTAACTGATGTTGTTTCCGGTATACCACCTGTTTATATCCACAACTGTCCATTTGAACAATAAACTGGTCGATTAGATTAACATTTTTACAGCTTTCCAAAATGTACACCATCATCCTTATATCATTTCTCTAACAAATCTCATTTGGCTGCACTGGGGCGAATTTTCAAGGTGGAAATTTCGTCACTATCAAACGCGCAAGTGCACTTGCAGTCCCGTACTGGGATAGGTCCGGTAATCAGGTGCGCTGTGATTGGCCTATCTGTTGCACGTAACAGTGTTTTCAGTGGAAGCATGGCAACCAAAATCTCTGCCCCGAGGTAGAAGCTCAGACCCCCCTGACTAAACGTTGGACTAAGACATTGAGCTCTGTTTAGGCGGAGAATGGTATGCAAAATTTGAGTTCTCCATAATCAGATTTAGCCCAGATTTCAGTGGGCGAAAACGGTCATTTCCTGTGCATGCACAGAGATTGTGCCAGCACCGTTGTGCGACTACGGGATCTGAATGCCCAAGCCCGAGTCATGGGGTCTTCGGCGTTGGTGTTGGTGTCCTGCTATGCTGCATACTTGGTGCTTTTGTGCATCTAAGGGCCATCCATCCCCTATCATTGTGTGAGGCGCACCGGCACCTAGTCTAATTTGTACCCACTATACGGCGTTCGATCGTGTCGGTGTTCCAGTTAAGCGCGGGGTGCACCGCGTGTATTAAGTCGCGGAATTTAAGTTCATCCTAGGCATTGCGCGAAATTGAATAGATTAGTTGCGAATTGCGCTCAAGAAATCATAATTTGGCGTTACTTGGGACTACAAGGACTGATTTTGGGCGATTTCCAAAAGTGACCCAAAAAGGTTCCACTTTTGTTTCAAAGGGGTACATTTGGGGTCGTTCTAGGGACGATTTGGGCTCGTTTGTAGACTGTTTTGAGTCGTTTTGGGGACGTTTGTGCTAATTGGGTTAATGTAATATTGCCACGTCTTGTGCTTCAGCTCAAAAGACAAAGGAGATACAGGTGTCTGCCGGCAATGAAATGGTAACAGAAGAGGCATATCAGAGCGGCTTCATACGTTACACTGAGAGAGAATATAATATGGCCACGACAACAGCGGCTGCTCGAAGTAACGCTGTTTGCGCAATTCTTCTCTCAGCCGGATTACGATAACTGCGGATTTTATGAGCAGCCGCCTGCACAATCCCTTGGTGTAAATCCTGGGAGTTGCTAGGATCGGTTTAAGACTAGTGATTGGCTTTCTTCCTAACCACTACCAACCAAATATTGTTAAATTGTCTTGTTGACTGTCCAGATCGTTCTTTTACGCGGAGCGACACGGACGTGTTCAAATATCCTTATTGGCAGACGTCTCATCGTGTATTCTATGTACAGCCCAATACGGGGAGCACGAAAACTGACACCGAATAACTGGACTGCTGAACAATGCATGGCTTTCTGTTACTTGGGGATCATATGTAGACAGCGGGAAAAGATGGCCCTGAAACCTTAGATAAATGCTCTAACCATTCCAACGGGCCGTTTGCATATTCTCATCGTACCTTTCCCCAGGCAGCATGCCGGATCCGGACCGGTAAAAAATCCGGTAGAAATCCGATGAAATCCGGACACTACATACGGAGAAAGTCTGGGACTGCTACCGGTACCGAGTGGACAATAGATGGGCAACGGAAAATCGCCACGCTCTTCAGTATCTTTTGTTCCCTTTTCCTCTCTACAGTCGCTTAAATCATCAGGCTGCATGTTGCGCACTCTTTGTTTCTTGATTTATACTCATCGTCGAGGCCCGTGATAGGTCAGTGACAGTTTCCCAGTTTAGCGCACTAATTCGTCAGTACCCATCACGCAGGGAAGACAATGGCAAGTACCCCTGCCAAAGGGTCACAATGCGAGACACGCAGTATGCTTCTCGATGTTTGTGGGATGGAGGTTTTCGAACACCAAAGTCCACGTAGTATCGCTAGGATTGAATGCAGTGACCGGGTGAGTAATGTGGAGGTCAGGAATGTGGTACTATGTGCCAGTTCTTAGAATACCTTTTTCAGCGTATGGAACTTGGTGGACTACGCTGGTTGGGTCACGTGCTGTGTATGGCGAACACTCGTCTACCATACCGTACCCTATTTTGCATTCCTCTCACGGAGTGGGGAAAGTCATGTGGAGGTCAGCCGATAACGATGTAACGTGGGATGAGAAAATGTACAGCGAACTTAGGTAAGGTAGGTGTCTCATGTCTCCGTGGTTTTGGTCCGAAAGATCCGTTAAGTAGCCGGCTGGAGATACTGAAGCATATGGCAGTAAACCGTGAACAGTGGCGATCGTGTTGTCATTTTTTATTGAATCAGAATGATTGAAAGTGTGCGTTTGTTCAGTTAAGTTATGTTCCATGTGTTGTCTACTGTAGCATTCTAATATTTTCCCGCCTTTATAGGTCCACTCCCTGTTCCCCTTGGATATTCACTCTTTTTTGGAGACATAGAACTTTGGGGAAAAGGCAGCGGCCAGTGAGGCTTGCCTTGCCGAACGCCGATTCTTATTCTTATTCTTCTTCTTATTATTGTCTGCAATTAGCTGTACAGTGAGTTTGAATTTCGCCTTGGTGTTACCTCTGTCTACGCGTGAGCAGCAGCTGACTTGGCTTACCGAGGAACTGGTTTGTTAACCAGTCTCCGAACTGCTCGAGGTATCATATAATACTTATGAAGGGCTTATATTTGAGAACTGAGTCAGTTTCCTACCCGGTGGGGTTGTATTGACTGCATCTTTCCTTTTCTATAGATGCTAGAATGCAGTTTCATCTTACATGTGCCCATGATGTCCTTTTGTACCGAGAGTGGCGTTTGACGTAGTCGACTATCCATTGCTGTAGGGCACCCGAAAAATGTTCATTGTGCTCTGTTTTTGAAAAACTGTAGCCGAAGTCATGCTTGGTTCGATGTTTCATCCGAGTTGACCACAGGAAGTTATGTTTGTCAGGACTGTTCTCAATATTTTACCCGAAGATCGTAATGGAAATGACCATGAAAATAGCTGTCCTGGTGAAAACAGTGGGATTGATAGTTGCTTAGACGGGAAATCTCCAGACTCGTGATTTATTCATCGTGTTTTGTTCCTGAGCGAGATCTCATGTAAGTTGCAAGTTCTTCTCGGTCGTCTGAACGATGTAATATGTATGTCAGGGGTGCGCTTTGCACCTTAAAACTGTAATGTGCTGTTGTGGGAATTGACTGACCCCAGAGCGATACTCGTTCTTGCAAGGTTAGGGTTCAGCAATGTAGATAGGTTTTGTTAAATGGGAGGTTGCACCTTACCAGTTGGCCTTATGTCGGATGGAGTGTTTTTGCTGATGAAGAGAGCTTGTTTAATTTCTGCCGATTTCAGTCATCTTTGTCCTCGACGTGACATTGGCTTATCAACCAGAGGTCGTCCCCGCTGTGCAACTCATACATATCCATGGCCACTGAAGGGTATTTTTGCACGGGTGTCTTCGTGGACCGATGTGGTTGGAACGTTACAGACATACACATTTCCACTGTTCCGCGATGCCTTTACTAGTTTTAGGTCGATTCGAGGTCGTTTGTCCAAAATGTGGTCAAAGGGTGTGAAGATTTTAATCGGCGTTCATTCCCAGTTAGGGCATATTGTACTTCTGCGGAAACGTCCACGAGAACCCTCAGCTTAGTAGTTGTAGCCATTATGTGGAGCAGCCTGACGCTGAAGTCAATGGCTAAATTGCATTCGAAATCTTTCCAATGTGTCACCTCAGATCCTTTTTATCCACCCATTTAACTTCGAATAATCGGTGCTGCACGGTAGCAACCAAATCAAAAGCATAACAGGATATTGGTTGCCCAAACGGTACCAGCAGTTAACTTACTCTCAGTTGTTTTTTACCGCCTATTGTTGACATTACCATTATCATCGTTATTAGGCTTGTTTTGATTCTCATTCTCGCGGAGACGGCAGTCTGAACTACTGCAGTCAATAAACATTTGGTTGCTCTTCAAACTGTTGTTGAATGAGATGATGAAATCGTTGCATTCGACCTTAGGAATGATCCTTATGAGCCTAGGTTTTGCCACCTGCTCGATTTCTGCTCATGCAACTTCTTATGTGGTTCTTACCACTTAAGTTTCATGCACGATTCGTGAATCTTATAAGCAAAATGAACGTGTTGTAATTTGAAGTCGTATGCGAATCCGTGAGTGGATATTCTTCAGATCGATCACGGGTGGGCGATCGGGAGGATAAATCGTAAGTTAGGTGTGGTGCTGCTAATAACGGTGGCATTCTATAATCCACCTAGTAGAGTGCATTCTTGTTAGAAGCACTGTTCAGGACATATATCAGCAGCATTTAGTGACTAGAAGTTTTTCACTATTCCGCCATTTTTCATTTACATAGTTTTTATCCATGTAATCCACCTCATCCAAGTCCAGTCAGTGTTCTTCCGTTGTGGTTACTATAAGCGGTTTCGGTGGATTAGTCACTTTCGTTGACATCGTTTTTTGTTTTTTTTCCAGAATTCTATGTTGTCTCTATGAAAATCCTCAACATTCATGCCCCTTTCACCATCAACCAAACGACTAGACTCGAGTCATGTGTATGAAAATACTCTAATCAGAATATCGGGTGATCGGAAATCAGAAGAAATAAAAGCTTCACGTGGTCGAAGCAATGATCAATCTACCAGGAGACGTTTATTGCACAAGACAAACATAAACCGTCCAGTATGTAACGTTTCAAGCCCGCACAGTAGTCGATCCCAGCGGTTTTCGAAGGTCCCTTCTCAGTTCATCAGGGATCTTCACGATGTGTACACGTGTAACCAAGTCCCAGATCAGACTGAACGGCTTCAGATGTTGGCTGGATTTTCCAAAATCACTCTGCGCGAGTTGATAACTGATTATGTACTGGAATTGCTCAAATCACATCCCAATCTCAACAAACACACCCGTTCCCCAGAAGAAGCGCGTGCATTGCGCTCTCCAAATGATCCATGTCAGTTCGTTTCATCTTCCAGCAATAAAAGCAACCGTGTTTTATCTGTAAGCCAACCTACTGAGGATGTCATTAAGAAGTTGGAGTTAAAATCTAATTCTCCACTTCCAAAAGTTGGAGGAATTCCTAGAACACACCTGAAGCTCTATCAGTCGCTTCCTTTTGAAAACACACTATCAGCCACTGGGGTCTGCTCAGCGGTTTCCCCATCCTCCATTCGATCCAAGGCACTGAAACTTGCCTCAGCAAATCCGTGTTCTGGAGATCAGAATCAAAACAATCCTGATAAACTAGCTAACCAACATTCGACCTATATAATGCAAAGAAGAAATCAAGTTAGGAATCTGACTCCAAATGAATGTTCATCCTACCGTTCGAGGTCTCATACGAAGTCACCGAAGTCGTTCGAGGCAAACCGGGATATACAAACTGATGATCCATATCATTCCACTCTAAAACATGCGGCAGTGTTATCAGTACGCTCCGGTTTGCGAAATACAAGAGCCCATTCGGCCAATGGAACTCTTAAAAAGTTGCGCTTTGAACGAGAAAAAGATGTTCACTCCCCGATCTGAACGGAAGATCGGAAGGGATATATTTTTGTCATCATTAGAATGATTTGTCTCAGAAAGGCTGTAACTCAGTTGTTTATAAATTATTTTCTCGACCGCAATCAGATTATCATTACATTATTCAGAAAACCTTCAAATTTACCGAAATGTCCTTTTCACTTTACCAGCTAACCTTACACATGGCAACTTCTTGTACCAACCCTACACTTTATTTTTATATATTAGGTTATTTAGCTTTTTTACTTCACATTTTCTCTGTTACTGTTTGTAATTTGCGATAGATACTTATACTACGACTTATCATTTAGTATATCAGCCAGTCAGTCTGCAAATTTCTTTTACCAAACTATAGCTGATGGTCATTACAATGCCTATGGTTTTTGAAAGTGAGCAGTGCGTCTGTACGAATACACTTGCTTTCTGTGAACGCAAGCTAGCGAATGATGAAGAGACAGTTGACGTCATCCTATTGGTTTTGTTTTACTAGTTTGATTGGATTGTAACCTGTTGTTTGCAGCGAATTTTCCTTGAACAAAACTGGTAAGTTAAATAATCAGTACCGAAACCATTTCCTGGATTTTCCGGTGAATGAGGCATACAAGTTAGGGGTACGCGCTTACACCAATGTTTGATACCGGAACACTTTGGCTGCTGCAAATAATCGACACCTTTACCATGATTGCTTCAAAATGGCCGGTGGTGCCACACAACGGCGGACGCTGATTGACTGATTGTAAATACTTTTGGGATCACATTATCTGCTCGTTTTTTCTCCTCAAATGGATCCACTCTTCATGATAAAACTCGCATCTTGGGCCATGCGTCTTCATAATTAAGTTCTCGCTTTTGAGATCTATTCGTCCCAAGAAACATTGTAGTGGGAGCTGGCTGGGAGCCGTCAGACTTGTACCAGCTACAAGAATAACAGTAACGTGCCTAGTCAACCCTAATTTACTCACTGGAATCTCATTTGCATCCTTAGAATTGTGAATGGATGGTAAGTCCATTTAAGACGAAAACAAGCAGGCGACGCATTTGGCAGCAGATTTCATCTGTGCTCCTAGGTCCAGCCTTCGTCGAAAGCACTGGATCTCACAAGGGTCACGGGGCTTAATGGAGCAAAAACGCCAACTTCCTAACTGCAAGGGGATGAATAAGATGCATGGACAGCTGCAGCGTCAGTTGACGATAAGCCTTGTAAATGACCGTGAAAACTAGTGGGCAAAGGTGGCCGAAGAGATTGGAGAAGCGGTCGCTTCAGGCAACAACCAAAGACTGTCTAAGCTCATAAGTGACATCAGCGGGCGACGAACTTTGGTCAGTGCAGCCGTGTGCGTTAGAAATGAGGTGCTCATCCATGATTAACAATAAAGGCTGGACCGTTGGGCTGAGCACTTCAAGGGTCGGTTTAGCTGGTCGCGTGCTAACGTACTTAAGCCGACGTCTGCAGGTCCGAATCCTTAGTAGGTGTCTATTGATCTCTCAACAGCAGTGGAAGAATAGTCGATCATTCGGCTTCTGAAGAGGGGGAAAGCAGCCGGTCCCGACGAACCTCCCCCAGTTATTTTCAAATTGGGTAGAAAAACCTCTGTCAAAAGCTCTTACCTCCATGACTCGTGATATTTGGAACGAGGAACGTATTCCGTTATCGTGGGGTGAGTCACTCTTTGATTGTACCTATCTTCAAGAAGGACACACGGAGTGACTGTAGCAATCATCGTGAGATTAGTTTCATTCCGATAGTTACTAAGATCTTAACTTCGGTAATACTGCGCCATTTGACACTGGTTCGTGAGAGTTACATCCGTGAACACAGGGCCGGGTTTCTTCCAGGTCGGGGTTGCATCGGCCAGATATTTATTCTCTGGCAGTTACTAGAAACGCGCCACACACGCCCCGCCGTACTACGATCGTA
>LUCM01004767.1:60183-106838 GCA_008360955.1 Fasciolopsis buskii | reverse complement strand
ATGACTCAACGGAGTGGGGAATAGTCATTGTGGAGGTCAGCCGAATAACGATGTAACGTGGGATGAGAAAATGTAACAGGCGAAAAACTTAGGTAAAAGGTAAGGTGTCATCATGTCCGCGTCTCGTGGTTTTGGTCGCGATAGAATCCGTTAAGGTAAGCCGGCCTGGGGATACCTGAAGCATAATGGCAGTAAAACCGTGGAGAATGCAAAATAGGGTACGGTATGGTAGACGAGTGTTCGCCATACACAGCACGTGACCCAACCAGCGTAGTCCACCAAGTTCCATACGCTGAAAAAGGTATTCTGAGAACTGGCATATAGCACCACATTCCTGACCTCCACATTACTCACCCGGTCACTGCATTCAATCCTAGCGATACTACGTAGACATTGGTGTTCGAAAACCATCCGACGAATATCACCCACACGAATATTCCATGTCTCGCACAGACGACCTTCCAACTTCTGCGAAATGCACGGCTGACGCGTAATCTAGGTCACATAGCTTCCCTCCATTTCCCAGTTTGGTTCCTACATCCCGGAGATCTCTTAAAGCATCTTCTATCATCTCGACCAGGACGAAGTCCAACAGGGAGAGATGGGACAACCTTCTCGAACGCCATTAGTCGCTTCGAATGAACTTCATACTTCACCGTATACCCTAACGCGACCATAGATATGCGAGTATAACTCTCAACAGGTTCACAAACTTCGTTGTCATACCTTTCCGGTGGAGAGCACTGAATAGTGCTTATCGACACACGGAGTCGAAAGCACCTTTCAAATCCAAAAGGACTACGATCGTAGTACGGCGGGGCGTGTGTGGCGCGTTTCTAGTAACTGCCAGAGAATAAATATCTGGCCGATGCAACCCCGACCTGGAAGAAACCCGGCCCTGTGTTCACGGATGTAACTCTCACGAACCAGTGTCAAATGGCGCAGTATTACCGAAGTTAAGATCTTAGTAACTATCGGAATGAAACTAATCTCACGATGATTGCTACAGTCACTCCGTGTGTCCTTCTTGAAGATAGGTACAATCAAAGAGTGACTCACCCCACGATAACGGAATACGTTCCTCGTTCCAAATATCACGAGTCATGGAGGTAAGAGCTTTTGACAGAGGTTTTTCTACCCAATTTGAAAATATCTGGGGGAGGTTCGTCGGGACCGGCTGCTTTCCCCCTCTTCAGAAGCCGAATGATCGACTATTCTTCCACTGCTGTTGAGAGATCAATAGACACCTACTAAGGATTCGGAACTGCAGACGTCGGCTTAAGTACGTTAGCATGCGACTAGCTACAAGGCTTATCGCCAAATGATGCTCCAGCTGTCCATGCATCTTATTCATCCCCTTGCAGTTAGGAATTTGGCGTTTTTGCTCCATTAAGCCCCGTGACCCTTGTGAGATCCAGTGCTTTCGACGAAGGCTGGACCTAGGAGCACAGAATTGTTTCTCCGTTGTCTGTTCGCTGAGCGGGCAAGGCGCACCGCCCCCCTAACTTCGATGCACCCAGTTTTCCAACTTGTGCACTAAAATCACCTGTCACCACTACATTGTCAGAGCCTCCGCTCTCTCGAACAAGGGTGACGAGGTCATCATAAAACTCGTCTTTCTCCATGTCAGTGCTGCAGTCTGTCCGAGCTTCTAACGCTGCTATCTTTTCGGGCGCTGACTGATCCCTGCAGGCTCATGGCGCACAAGCTACTGTTCACTGGGATCCAGTCTAAGAGCTGCTTCAGCCTTCTCACTCAAGACTCTTCCTACATCACGTTGACCCACAGTTTGAGCTGAATTCATGTTTCACTGTCGCAAAAGTCATCGATCGAAAGTGAGTCCACTGTCAGAGGCAAACACGCCTGTTCACCAGCTTGTATCAAATTGCGCACATCGAAGGAACCGAGATTCAGAGGTTGACGCGGATTCAGAAAATGTGAGCTAACAGATTGAAAACCACCTACTACACTACTTGACAATAAACCGTTGCGAGTATCTGGCGTGTTATCAGTGGGGACACTATGAGTAGGCAGAAGTGGCAAAGGGATTCATTTGCATACTGAAGAGACAGGTTGAATAAGAGGAAACAACGCAGCAGCATACTTATCACTACTCACCCCGCTCGATGCAATGCGCAGTGTGGTCCTGATTATGCTGGGCGACGACCAATGCCGCATGGAGTTATTTGTAGGCGTGTAACTCATGGGGATTGATGGACGGATGCTGCTAGGGAATCCAGCCGCTAAGCTGAACGGCAATGCATAGGCATTTAAACACGCGTAGGATCGTTCGGCGATTGAGGTATCCTGATACGGTATGCATTTTGTGCCTTCCAATTGTAAGTTACGTCAGGGTATAGTCTCGTTGTGACGGACTAAGTTATAACGTTTATTGTCACGTTTCGATCCAAGCTAGGACTCGCAATAAACGTTATAACTCACTGTACGCCTTCTACTCTCTAAAATATGCAACCTGAACTGCAGATATTTTCACTATATATATATATATATATATATATATATATATATATAAAGTGTAACTGTCAAACAATTCCAGTCTGTCAGTCTCACCTCGGTCTTTTTTAAACTGTGCGAGTCATACTCGCCCAATTGTTGTACTCAAACAAGTACATCCTTGGCTTTATTTGGTCGTTTCCAATTTGCTTACAAACTTCACAAGCTTTCTCGATGCCCTTTTCTATTCTGTGCATTCTTTTGTTAGTCATTAAACAGCCCTCCGAGGTCTATAAGATGCATGATTTTCTGTGGTTTTTCTATTTTCGGTCCCACTTCGTATATCTAACTTTTTAATCCCCATTTTCTTAGTCAGTATTACCCATTGAACGTATCCAGAATATAAGATGTGAGGAGTTCTGAAATTTTGACAAGAAACTGGTGTTCCTTGTCTTTTCCTGCTGAGGTCAGGCAGTTCATCTTTCAAAAGGCCATGAACATTTTAGAACCAAGCGGTCTTTTTACCTCTTCCGAATATTGTGGATGGTTCTCCTTCCTGCCCCCTATTTTCCCCAACAATCCTTGTTCGCCTAGTGACTTCTTTCGATTCATGTTGGAGTTTGTTATGCGCCATGGAATATCGTTATGCTTCATTCTTTTTGGTCTTCTGATTGTCGACTGTTTTCAAGTTACGGTCCATGCCTTTTCAGGTGTGGGACTTTCGGCAGTCCCATTTTATGTCCAATAGTCTCCGTGTTTGTTTCTCATTGTGTCTTACAAATTTTGCTCACTTTTTCTCTTGCATTTTTTTGTGGCTTAATGATGAGGATTTTTAACTCTCTCGCCCTGGTGTCTTTTTAATTTATTGTGTTTCGTTCGCCTCTTTTATTGATGTGTAACTGAATTGTTTGCGTCACAGTTTCCGGAAGATCTCTCCCACTGTCTGCATGATGATAATCTCAACTTTCGCTTCAACCACAAAACTCAGTCCTTCTTCCGAATAATGCCCTCCAGAAATAACTTCTGCGGGAACTCTCCTTTGCCTTACCTCATTCGATTACTAGCAATCAAAGACATAGGCGCTGTCAAGCTACGAGACAGTCTTCTATGGCTGCTATTCTGTTCATTCCTGCATTGTTTGTTATCGTAGATAGTGGAAGATTTCGCCGCTGTAATGCAAGTCTCGAACAGTACGGTACATTACAAAATAGACATTGTTCTTTTGAGTTCTCGCCTCGTCTCTCTAGCCTGTTTAAACAGTCAATATTCATCTGCCGACAGGAGTTTTTGACGGCTTGAGGACTTGAAAATGGATTGGAGCGGACAGTCGGCGTTTCCCTTTCGCATGAAACAAGTAGACATTTCTCTTCGTTGATACTTTTCAACGTTAACCCGTAAATGGTTTATTGTGTGGCATATACAAATAGTGGCTGCCACACATCTTATTTCTGACCTTTACCCCTGGTTTAGTAAAATACAGCAGTTCTGTTTGCTTGCTTTATGATCGGCTCGATTTGTAACTGTTTCCGGAGTACCCAAATGAGAAACATTCTTCGTACATGTTAGTAGTAGGAGATTGAATGTTTTCATGAAATAATTCACCATGTGATATGATCGCTTAACTCACGATAAAGAAACCATGGAGGCACTACTGTACAGCTGTTTCATTCTTGTTAGGAATGATGAGCAGTGCCAATAAATAAACCGCACCCGAACTGGGACGCGAACCCCCGGACGAACGATTCCGAGTTGAACGCCTTAGCCATTACGCTACTGTGCAGGCTCTGAACGGTTCGGGCGCGGTGGATATGCACTGCTGATGATTCCTAACAAGGATGAAACAGCTGTACAGTACTTCCATAGTTTCTTTATGTTGAGTTGGGCGATGATATCACATGGTGAATTATCTCATGAAAACATTCTTCGTTAGGGGCTCATTTTCCAGAGGTTTAATTAACAAGCCAGATGTTGCAGTATTCGGGATTATGGTAAATATCCATCCTGGTTTGCTGAAAAATTTTTCGTACATCGATTTGTTTATATCGGATTACCTGAGGTAGCCAGTATTCCTTCTTTTTACCCATGGTACTTAATGCAATAGACGTAGTTTAAGTGTCGTTTTATTTTATCTAGTCCACTAATAGTAATTGCCCAACCGGTGCGTAAAACTTTAACCTTCATATCGGCATTTCTGTCGAGCCACCTGTTTCAGCATGATCATCTAGTTTGTTGTCCAATTCTCTAATGCTGACCTAGAAATAAAATGGTCCTAGCATCATTGTTTCAAGAAAGTCCTCAGTGTTGTAGTCCACTTGCTGGTAATCGAGACTCGATGGTAAATGGGAGGGAAATCGCAAGAATGAAACCAGTGAAGTAAATTGTCAGTGGACGTTTCTCTTGACCTCATTGGTTTTTTTTAGCTGTCATTTGTTTTTTTTTCATCAAGAAAGTTCGGGATAGGCGATCAAGGCAAATCATCTGTCGCGCTCTGGTCATTAACGTGAGCATTTACATGTGCGGCCCCTATGCGTACCCGAAAAGCACTCCTTCAATTGCTTGGTTCACTTCCTGTACCCCAGTAGTAGTACAACCAATTGCATGGTTGACACTGGTTGATTTCAAGCACAAATTCACATGCCGTGATGGTCCTCGGGAATGGAATGTTCGTTACGCTAATTGTTTTCAATGTGTTCTTTCGGGTATTCCGGGTGGTTAAGTCGTTTGGTTTTTGTCGACCCCACTAGCGATACTCTTGATAGTTTTGGTCTTTCTAGATGTACCGTATATTAGTTGCATTACTTGTTCCTGTTTCGAAGAATGCTTATTCAAATCCCCAACTAAACCAAGTGACAAAACATTAGTCCGTAACTAAGCTGCGCGTTCTACTGGATACTGAATATGGTAAATTTTATCTATGGTTATTCTTTATGATGTGGTTGGACCATGTCTAAGAAGCATTTAGCCTGTCTGGTGGAAACATCTAATGGATACAAAGTAGGCTCGTCTCCTTTCATGCTAAGGGTTCAAATGAAACTTCCGTCAAAAGTACACATTGATGATATTGACAGATTAATCTGCCCCAGTCGCATTGCTAGCGGGGTCACCTACACAGTCCATGTTTCAACTCTGATGCACAGCTGTTGTACGTGCCAAACTTCCGGCAGTCACACGCAAACCACCCACTTAACTGAGACACATCCACATCGCATGTCTTTCAGTCCAGTATTTTTTGTGCTGCCATTTTTTCACTCCTCAGCATCTAGAAGTTAATGCTCAAAAAACCACACACCTAATTGCATTCTTTGTCAATTTGGGCATTCGAAATTTTGGTTATTTATAAATAAAACCAGTAGGGTTATTTTCTAACCTCACTTTTAGCTACTATAAATGGTGTAAAGCAATTATTGTTCAGGAAACTCATGTCTTGTCGCCTTCGTTGTCATTCTTCGTGGCCGAATTCAATACCTTTTATATCGGAACACCATTCCCAATTAAGTAGGTTTTCCCCTCAGACGGTTCTCCTCCCCCCTGGTGGGTTTCCAGTGAATAACCTGTCAGAGAAAATACTATGTAGTCAAATGCTCTGGGGTAACTTGTACGCTATTTCATGTGCAAAGCAAGGAAACATACTAGTTCAAGTCATTGCGGAACGCATCAGTTGGGTAAATTCGATCATTAAATTTAGGAAGGTTGAAAATTATTCGACTAATTTCATTTCACTAATGCTGTCCAATCAAATTTAGCGGACTCGGTCCCAAACCTTTTAAATTAGCAAAACCTAAAGGGATAAGGTAAACAAATATAGATCCGTAAGTGAGAGGAATCATTATGCGTCACACGCCTTTCGTGGATCGACTCAACTGAAAAGCAAATCCATCTGCTTTTTGGATGCCTCAGAGCAAAACAACTGACTCCACCGTAAATCTTCTTGGGAAGTTATTATAACAATTTCGACTTCATTTGGTACACAAACCCATGCTCCCATCAGTCATATTTTTGCAAAAAATACTTTTATCCTTATCCCTTCACTCACATGAACAGCAGCAGCGCGATTTCTCTCGCGGAGCTGTCAAATGGATGGCTACATGCCACGTTTACTGTCGCAGCGCCTGTGCACTTGGGGATACTTAAAATTGGCTGTTCACTTATTGCTCCACGGATATCACGAATCTAGTAGACCGCGGTCTCTGAATAGCCCGTGACCGTGGCGACCAAAACCATTCTAAAGCTCTAAAATTTGGCCCTAACCTCCATGTTCCGTGAGTAATAATTTTGGTGCGCACTCATTCGAAATGACTACTCCCACATGTCCCACTTCGAATTAAAACCATCAGCAGTAGGCTACAAAGCAGTACATTGTTGAATTTCCTAAAGTTTGATTTTGACTGCAATTGCTACCTCGGGAATGGTCGCCCGATATAACAGGAATATTGATGAATTCTCTTTTTAACCTACGGTGCAGTAATCTGATATTGCAACATTTGAACATGGAAAACATGATTACAGGTCATGGATCGTTTCGCAGCATCTCTACACGATAGCTTTCGCTCTTCGTATTCTGTATTACATGGCCAAGTGCAGAGCTGTTCGCTACCCAGCAAGTCTCCAAGTTAAAGATAAGAAAGCGAAAGTATGGCATATTAACCGTTAATGTGGTTAGGTCGTACTCGTCAAATTAGTGACCGGGGGCGTGTTGGGTTTTCGTTTGCCAAGTGTTCTCTTTAAAAATTTCATATGATTTAGTTAGTGGTACCGCTATTACCTAATGTAATGGCCTGTTTTTTCTACTGAGAAGTTGGACCATTTCGTAGGCAAACGAACAAGCTTTCTGGGACACTTTCCTTACTGCAAATCAGGGAACGTTTTTCCCCAAAATGAATTGACCAAAGTAGTCTGAATTGGGGTTGTGGTAACTCCCTGCCGACGGTATGCGAATGCTTTATTTTTCTTCACTGCCTTGCTGATAAGGTTATTTGACCGAAGACTTGGAAGCAAGCTCTAAATCAGCTGCAACCTCGGTTCCGGCAGTGTTTACCTAGTAGTAATGAGTGAATGATGGCAAAAGCAAGAGTCTGGAACAGGTGGTGCCTGCTGAACAGTGCATTACATTTTTCTTTTTCCCTGACACTTAATGTGTTCAAGTTTGTGCCATATATATATATATATATGTATATATATATATACCTTGTATAACAGGAGAGCGAATGAAGCACGAATCCACTTAGGGCAACCAGCGATCCCAGATATGATCCAAAAAATGAATTCTTGGTCAGTTCACGATCTTGTCATACTAAAAAGATTCTGATGGCAACTTATCATCAAACGTGTGGAGGAATTGACAGAGAAGTTACGCGTATGCATGCATGAATAACGGCAGTAATCGCCAAGTTGGCCGTGTGCTTCCAGGAGAAGAGTTACGTTAAGCACGCTGTATCTAAAGTGGTCAACTACTACATGTTTCTAGCATTTCAACAGTTCAACCATCGTGTAATGCATGCATTGCTTTTTATCCGTCTTACTTCAGGTTTAGTCTCGATGTTTGAAGTTTGATCCTAATGGAACGGGCGAGGGACAAGCGAGCAAATTTCATGACTTGATGGAAACGCGTAAGCGCAAATAATCGGTTGTATAGGTTTTCTGTCCTCACTAGACGCCAAGGATACTGTCCCATATTCAGCACGCAACTTGACCGTGATTGTGTTTTAGCCGACTCCCTCAGCAACCTATGTTAATATGCTCATATCGTTCCTCAGTGTTTCTTTTTTCATTTTTACAAAGTGATGAATGTAACTACTTTTTCCCAAGGTTTTTGAGTGAAATACGACATTTTTGTACGCGAAAGTCCATATAGTACGATAGAATATGCGAGTACGCGCTCCGCTTTTTCAACTACAATCTGTCATCGTGTCTAGCTACTAACAGGTAATTAGTAGACAAGACTGTTACCAACACTGCTTCATCTTTCAATTGAGAAAAGCCAGTAAGATCAAGCCCTATTAATTTCACATTTTGAATCTTTGTGGCAGCAGAATGAATTCCACCACTTTTGTAAACATATCTCGATAAGACTCATGAATCGTTTTATTCGTCTGATTAGGGCCCATGAACGATGTTTCAAAACGCCCTTAAGTCTCCCTTGTGTGGTGTTTTCAGCATTCCATTTTTCGTAGTATTTTTCAGCTTTCTGCCGAACCACACAGAGATAAGAAACTGACCTACACAGTGAAATTCACCAAACTTTCAAGGCATCCTAATATGAGAACATGAGTCTCTGTAAACTGAGCCTACCAACAACGCGGTATTGCGTTTGGAGTGCTTTAGATTGATTGCCGTTTTGAAATAAGACACCACTGAGAAAATAAAATGTTCCCAAATTGGATGTCGAAGACAAAAAGCCAAAACTCGTACTGATGTAACTTGAAGAATCGATACATATGTATGCATGCATTTTGCCATGTTTCGACTCTTGGTAGAATTCCTGTCTGACAGTAAAGTCGAAAGCTTGAAATACCCGTTCCGTGTAAGAGCATACTTCAAGATTGTCAAAGTTAACTTCTAAATCGACACAACGGTATGGCATCTTGTGCATATCACATACGAAGTAGTAGCAAATTATGATTAGATCATTACTGAAGAAGTTTGAAAAACTATTTCTTTAAATTAGGATTTCAATTGAAGAAAACTCGTGAATGTAGTTTGGTTCCCGCGGTTTTTATCCCATTAATGGCGAGAACGTTGTCCTAGGCGGTGGTAGGGTGAATAAGGTGATGGCGTTCGGGCGTGTGGGTCACGGATTCGAATCCTCCCACCGCCGGTCAGCTTTCCCGCTTGGTAGCCCTCTGTTGGCAGCGGCCCCTTCCTGAAAAATGATGTATATTGCTATTTCATTAATCAAGGAATTAAAAAGATATAGGATAAGAATGGACAAAGAGCGGTTTTGAGGAGAAATCATTCGACCCCCTATCACTCTGGCGAAGAAATTCCTGTCCTACAGAGTCTGACTGAGGGAGGGGGGAAAGAGAGGACCAGAATGCAGTCTTATTAACGGATATCCATTGTGAAAGATTGGCGAAATCGTTTTGTGAATCGGTTACCCAAGTACATTCTACAATGAAGCATTCATTATGACCATGGATTCTATCCCAGACGAGGACTGCAAGTTTGGCTCAGTGATGCAGAACATTGATGTTTGCTAGTTACCAATGGCTTGTCCAAAGTCATCGGTTCCTCCGCGATTTTCCAGTCTACAGGGACTGAAAAATATTGAAAACATGGGTCAGGATGAGTGCTTTACATGTTTGTCGAATGACTTCTTCACGTAATGCCATAAAATGTGTCAAGATGTTACAAAACTCAACGGGAAGCCAGCTAGACCGTTTACTAGCCGGAATGAATAATCGTTTCAATTGATCGTTCAGTCGATGCGTGTGCCTACGGTTGCTTTGGTTTATTCTCACGTATTCATTGTTGAAAAAAAATTCCCGATGGCTATTGGCACAAATAACTCAAGGAAGAAATCACAATGTTTAAAAGCACTCGTCAGTTAAATGAATTCGATGTTTGTCCCAGCAGTTTAGGCCTTCGGACACGAAATCGTCTCGTGTTTCTCGTAGTGCCTGAACTGCATTGGTCCGAGTAGAAAAAGCAAACAAATGCACATGGATTAAATGGGATGTACCATTTGAAGAAAGTCATCTGCTGCTTTACAAAACGCCATTTTCTAACGATGGTGGGATATGCTTTAGTTAGTGTTGCAGTGCGTGTGCTCTAATTTCTTCGCGGGGTTTCGTTTCCAAAACTTTCTTAGTTTTATTCATGAAATTATACGCTACTCTCGAATTCAACAGATTCATCGGTGGATTGTTTCCCACGAATGACTTTCAAGCCTTACATTCTGTTTGCATGTGTTGACTGTCATTAACGAAGGCCCGATCATTAGCAATTTAGTCACAAGCTAATAATGCAGTTTAGTTCCATTTAGTGACAAAATATAGAGAGGAAATGGAAACGCTGCTTAACGTCAGATATCATCCACATCAGGATAACGAAAATCACGAACGGAATTACCACAAATTGGGATGGAAAAACTGCTTCCCATGCAGCCATAGAAGACCGAAATAACAGCTGATAGCTCTATATTGATGAAATTACGGGTTGATAATTAATTTGCCAGCAAAAGCAATGAAACTATTGTACAATGCTTTCTTCCTTCAAATCAACAACGAATATCTGGTTGGTCCCAGCTAGGCTCGAGTTTAAGATGGGCGGTCTGGAGAGGGGTACTCTTGTTACTAGGTAATCTGTGGTGTCTCTCTGGAAATGGTTCTTTAAGAAAATGAAATAACTGTTTGGTGTTCCTATAAACTTCATTGACGGGTTATATACGAATACAGCATGATGAACCAAGCCATCAACTTATTGATTCTCTCGCTATTAACATTGAGAAAATAGTTGGTTTTGTTTATCTTCAACCATTATATCTATGAAACAGACAGTTCTTAATCCGCCTAGTCAAACATGTAATTATCAATGGTTATTGAGGTACTACATACAGACCACAGAATGACGAATATGTGAAAGATAATAAGTATCACAAACGACAAATTACCCATATTGTAATTGTTTCCATATTCAACTTACTCACCTTTCTTTTAGATGTGTTTTCTTGTTTCTACTGTGCGTATGGCTCAAGCGGTCCCACTTTGTTGCTTGCATCTCACGTTCCTTTCAGCCTATCTGTTTCGCTCAAGGGTGTCAGACTACGCACAGAAGTTGAAGACCGGTTGGATCTTGGTGCTATTCATTAGATCAACTGAGGCCTCCAAACAGCGTTCCAATTTCGTTAATCTAGGTACGTATTTCGAATCACGAAACAAATTCTTTTCACGAAAGTGTTTTGTTTAGTAACATGCGTTTTATAAATGAATGGAAAACTGCACTAACAAATATGCTTCTACAAAAGGAGATAGAAAGTTAAGTTAAATTCAACTGGTCACACAACACACTTTCCGCTGGTTCCGAATACTGTAATTCGAAAGATAGTACTGTATATGAATCTTGAGTTCTTATTCAGTCGTTTATTGCATTGATAAAACGAGAAAAGAGCTCCTAATCCGCTTTCGGTTTGATCTTTTGGCAGAACTGTTCTTAAACATTTCCCTCCTAATTTCTGTTATACTGTGAACATCACCAACGTTTGCGCGTCATATTTTACCTCCGCAATTACTACTAATAGGCATCCGCCTGAAGATCAATAAGTTCTTTCTGCCTAGAATTAGTTGTCTGCCACACTACCTACTGTACTTCATTCATTATGTTTAACCTTTTAAATGCCCTGTTTGTTTACTGCTCCACCCTAGGGTTACCGTAACAACCAGGCAATGTTAGCGACGAAGATAAACAAGGCGCATGCGAGTTTAGCGCCACTGTCCTCTCCACATCCAGTCAAAAGCGTCGACTGGGTATGTGTGGGCCAATCGGTGTCAGACACCAATCCTGTTGTTCCATTGGTTCTTGTCAAGTTGCGAGCGACCAGCTAATCCGTGTTCTGGTATCTAGACCACCAGTAAAGATTGGTACTCGAGAACTGCATACTCAGCTGATGTTTTGCGAACATCGCCTCACAATATGGCTACCGTAAGTCCGTAGCATTGCCCAGGTTCATTTTTCACAAGTTTGATTTATCATCTACGTCGACAGGCACTGAGCAAATTTTTTCTAAAGTTTCCTATTGGTTTTAGCTTACTAAAGCCATAACAGAAGTGAAGGTCGTGGAAACCAGTTAGAGACTTTAGGTGAAATATAGAGTGGAACCTTGATAACGCAATCCGGAGCTACTTTTATTATTCTTTACTGTTGCAACTGGCAGTTCTCCTCAAAAGATGTTCACCGTAGACTTTCGAAATTAGGCACAAAATATCAATCGCGATAGGTATGTCATCATTTAATTGTGTGTTCACACTGAGAAAATTTCACCTCCCCCTCTCCGAATCCGTTCACCCAATTCAAGCAAGTATGACCGAAGTTATCACTATTTGCTACACCTCCAGCGCTAGGTAACGCGGCCTTAGAGGGCGCTTTTGTATTTGAGCAGTATTTTGGTTCACACAGGTTTAGAAATTAATGATTCTGTTATATCAGTGTACATGTGTGTGGTAGGCCATTGGGTTAAACCTTCATCTTAGACCTGATCGCCAGTAGTGAGAGGGTCATTTGTGATCTGAAAGAACAAATGCAGAAACTGAAATGTTGGCCAACGCAATTCTGTTTCAATCAACCACGCGTGTCAGCAATTTGAATGATCATGTGGGACTACTTTCTGTCCACTGACGTAAAGGAAGTGAAACTGCTCACGTTTGAGTGCTTGGATGGGTACACTAAGCAGCAACAGCTGCTGAAAACAGCCAAGAGCAACATTCCAGGTCAGGTTTTACGAAATTCGGCACAATTACAAGGCTCGGTTTGGTCACCGTCAACCAGCTGTAGCGTCTGCCCTGCTTCCTATGGCAACCACACCAAGAGTAATCTTTTGAGTCAACTGGTAAGAGTCAGCTCGGATAATAAGGTCTACATTCGTCTGCAAATTGTCCGTAATCCCATGACAGATTTTATTTGATTCAATGAAATCGTTATCATTTGCAGATTTATGTACTGCTAGTATTAATGTTTCCGCGATTAGTACTAATTAATAAAAGAGGGAGGATACTAATTTATATTTTATATAATAGTGAATTGGGAGTTATCTTCTGTTGCGACTAGGCAGGTGCTAATAGCAGTCTAGAAAAATCTATTATGAATCCCAGGTTCACTCGGGAAGGCGGTGGTCAACGATGACCCAGAAAATAAGAATGGTGCAGAACCACATAAGTTCCCAGTAGGTTAGGTGTGGCAACGAGCGGGGAGACCGCAAATTGTCATTTACTTGTTCTCAAAAACAAACAATTGCCTTGCAGCAAAGCGCATGGTATGTTGTGCTTTTCGAGGGCAGTTTAAGTGTAGCTCGGAAACACTGCCTCCAATTTGTACACTCAATACCGGTCATAAGTTCTGGTTGGTGGCGGCACTGCAGAGGATAAAAATAGGCTCGACGATGGTTTTTCGTTAACCTCCTGCGATCATCAACAGATGGTGAAAATAAAATGTGTAAAATACTTCAGTGCACGGTGTTTTATGCTGCTATCCAAATACTACTCGGATTGCAATAGCAATGATGGGTTCATGTGCACACTGTTGTTCACAGTGACCGGCTGTTCATTCTCAATGGATCGTAGTCGTTTCCGAGGTTCACGCTGGCCGTATTCGTTCTGCTCTGGGAATTGGACACGAAATAAAAGTCTAGCAGGTTTATTGTATGCATAAAAATGGCTAATCAATCATCCTCCCCGGATCTAATTTAACTTGATAAGAACAAGAGAATAAGCAGGACCGATATCGATCGTCATGTGAAGGAACAGCCGTTCACATATTCATAGAGAAATTAGTATCTAGCTAGTATTAATCTGTGGTCCCGAGAACAAGAATGGTGAAATGTCAGTCATGTTGGACAGACACGTTTCTCCAGGTGGACAATGTCGCGGCATTTGGAAATGAATGACAAGCATCCAGATCCTCCAGTTGCCGTTGCTTTTCCCACCCGGGGCCCTTTGGACAGTTTAAACTTCCTTCTGGAAATGTTCCACGATTGTTGCGTAACAGATATGGAAAGTAAAGACTGTTATTATTAATCTTACTGTCACCAGGAAAAAAGTCAAAGTTTTCGGAAGTTACCATCACGAAACCAGCCATGCATGAAAATTCGAAAGGAGTTTGTCGTTGGTTGTGGTCCTGAAAAGAACAAATCAGTTGTGGATCCTGAAAATGTGTATCGGACAAAACCTTTGCTTTAACTGATGACCAGCGTAGAGGATTTGATCTACAGTCAGATTCAGGAATCGGTTAGCCTCGTAGAATGAATGCTGGTTTTGCATTTCTTCGTCAACTGGAAAAACAAAAGTACCCGACAAAAAATTCATGTCCGTTTTCATTCTTTGGAATGAGGGAAAAATAAGTCAAAGGCTTGAATCGGTTATGAAATCAGTGGTCACGTGAGGCCAGTTTTCATTGTTAGGAACCACTAGTATGGCATACGTCCTGGCTTCAGTGAAGACTTAAAGCTGGGGAGGATGACCGTGGTACGAGCATCCGAGTTGATAAATTGCAACACGTAATGAGTCCAACTTCCCCGGGTTCGCCAAGAGGCGCGCACACACAATCCCCAGTAAAGGCGCACAAAAACATATGTCCGTAAAACGCACATTTGCAGTGTTTTTTGCCACAACTTTGAAGACTGAACAGTATGATCAGTCTAACACAACGATGTTAACCTAATAAAAAGGTAACCACAAAAAACCAGTGGTTAGTCTACAACGAGGACTTCTATACGTCCGACATAATCCGGCATATGAAATTAATCGCTCTGTCCATGTGGCCGTTAGCGAACAAATGGCTCAGCGTAGTATGCAATCATCATTAGAGTTGGTGAGTCCAAAACTACGAAGAGGTTGAACCTAAAATAGGCCCCGTTTTCCTAGCGTGATGTTGTCTCATCATTCACAATCGTCACAATTAAAGAAACAACTAACTTCGCGATAATTATTGTTTCATACACGTCAGGAAAAATAGCGCGAAAAACTGTTGCCTTGGGAGATGTTGCTCAGTTATTCCAAATGAGACGTGCAAAGTGGGTTGCTTGCTGACGGATTTACTATCTTCTAGTTAAAGACTTCCCTTCTTTTCGATTCCGCACCACGATAACGAACAGTTCAATAGAATGATCCAGAAACAGCGCTGATCTATGACCGGCTGTGCTCTGGAACCGATCGATCACCAAGTGACGAGACGGTAGGAAAGAACTGTGAGACCCGATGTTTGTGGTCAATATGGAATCATTTGAAGCCGTCAAAGGGCGTGGTGTTTGTACACTGCAGCTCAAATTACACTTCGCGAATAGCAGCTTTTCAATCGTTAGACCAGGGTGTAGTAGAAGATCTGCACATTGAGCTAAGGCATGCAGGTATTAATAAGTCAAAATTCGCAAGGAGGAAGCGCTTCCGGTAGCCTCGTCTACAGCCGGATATAGTAATGGTTGTGAACTCTATGGAAGTTTCAAGAACCCGACTCTATGTAGCCGAGCCTCGTTGCGAATAGCGACTGTGGGGCACCCAAATGTAATAGTTGGGGTGCACATAATGGGAGTCCTACCTGACAGACTCATGTGCTACAGTTAAATACTGGTACTGGAGGACTACATCACAAAATGGTGCGGCGCTATTCTATTGAAATAAGTTGATGCAGTGACAGTGGGCAGCAACCGGACGAATACGTTTAGATAGAGGATCAAACTTCCAGAGTGCTTTGCCGGCTTACTATCCCCAAGACAACTATCAGGTGGAGAAGACAAACCGCTCACTGAAAGTGCTGTTGAAGGCCCACGCTGACTCCAGCCTAAAAGAATGGGATCGTACACTAGCGCGTTGTCTCCTCGTCTACAACAACACTATGCAACGATGTGCGGTTCATGCGCCACACTTTCTGTGGACCTGTAGGAAAAAATGCTCCCGACCAATGAACGACTTCCAATTAATTTTATTGTACACTATTTTTTGAATTCATCTACTGGACCGTTTCAATATTCCACGGAATGGTCCATCATCGTACGACACCAGTGAACGGCTGTTTAGCACGGCTTTTTAGGGACCATTAACACTTGGTAGATAGCCCAAACCTCTGATAGGGATCTAGAAGTTACTTCACTCAAATCTGATATGGTTCAAGTGTTGGACAGGCAACCTGAAAGACTGATGATCATGGGTTGGGAAGCTAAGATTCGGGCACTATGAACTGCATGTGGCGGGTTCTAACCCGCTCGACTAAACAGGTGTAATTATTGTTGAACCAAGGGCAAGAAATGAATGGCACTTCATTTACGATATAGCGTAATTATAAGGCCGTTAATCAGTGCACAGTTCGAGTAGTCTTGACAAGTTCATCAAAAATTTTTAAAACTTCTGCTGTTATCGTCTCACTTGAAAATTCGTCTTTTCGTTTCTTTGTTGTTTCCATTGGTCTCCAACTGGGGCCTTGACACTGTGAAGATATAAAATTCGGACAAGGAAAACACATTGGAAACTTTCGAAAGTCAACAACGTATCAGAATCGAAACTAGTGTGTATATGTGGACCACTAGGGCTCGGTATTTCTGATATTTACTCACACGTTCCACTCAGGTAACAAAAATTCATGAATGATATCACAATTGTGCAAAGCATCGTTTAAATCAAAACAGCATTTCCATCTACGGGAGATCAGAATAAAAGTATACGGAAAAAGAATTAAATGACCACAAATAACAATAAAAAATAAAGCCAACATATTTTTTCTCGGCAAATGCATTAATACGTCGATATGCCTTTCACACAAGTACGTCGTTCATATCTTGCTATCGGGGTATCACCAGAGGAAACCATATCAGTATGAGCTCACGTTTTTATTCTATAATACATCTGTGATACGCTTCACTGTGTGACTATTACTCGGTCTCCGAACTTCAGAAGACGATCAAGGAACAATGGATTGTACCGTTTGAAGCACTCAACACACTTGGGTGGTGTAGTGGTGAAAATTTGCATAACAAAAAAATATTTCCGAGGACGAAAATCAGCCTCGCACAATCCCAATGCACATTTTCCACCTCGTCGTGGACATTTTTTGCTCAAAATGGGATCACCCGGAAACCAAAAACGATCTGATTCGCACTATTTTCGAAATCGCATGAGCAAATTAACGAATCACACTGATTTTTACGTCATTTTGCTTACTATACCTCAAGAGTCTATCTTGACACCTAAAGTGATTTTGTAATGAAGTAAACCATGATAAGTGTAATTCTCATGTGCCAATAAAGTTGGGACCTGAACCAAACTTTTTCGAAACTACCGATGGACCTCATCGATTATTTTGAGCGTCGCCTAACCTTTAGATATCATCGGATTTTCACCACTTTAGACCATGATGATGAAAAGGAACTACAGCGTTTGAGCTAATCGCACATTCGGGATACAGCCTGGATAGGCTGATGATAGGATGTTCGATTTACAGCTTAAACATTAACAGATGAAAACTACTGGTAATTTATGTCATAACTTCAGTAGCAGACAACTTTACTATGCTTTCGTGACGTAGAATGGTGAGTTCGCTATCGCCACTGCAAAATGAATAAATGATATGCTAACCTATTCGGCATTGTGAAACGAAACGCACCATTGACTGTGTCGAAGACTAGACATTTCGGTTTTCATGCCAGAATATTAGTTTGGTCAGTTTTCTGCTGCCCTAGTTATTAGCAGACCATGGTTGCGGTAAACGAGTCGTTCTCGAAAAGTAATTTAAAACGTGACGGGACAAAAATATCACTATGCCTTCTGCATCGTAAACTCTCGAATATATTTCTATGGCAAGAATTTAACTTACAAAATTATCAAATTGTTGGTCCTTGGCCCATGGGAAAATATTTCGACAGACTGTCCGACCGGATTATGTGCATCCTAATAGGCGAATTTTAGTTATCAGGTGGCACGAAAGTTTGAAACAACCATCCTAAAATGACAGTAATGTGTAGAATTCGGACTGCATGAGTTCTCGTAGGTTAACGAAAGCGCATCTTTTCCAGTCTCAGTTTCACTGACGGTCAAACAAAAAACCTAAAATTGGACTAGAATTGATATATACTGCTGCCAGCTTTCAAAACGGTAGCACCTGAGACGACGGTAGATCAAATGACGGTTCATAATAATGGAACCCGAAGGGTCGGATATTCATCGCATACAGTGGACAGCTTGCAGGATATGGTGTGCCAAACTTTGGTATTCAAAAACCGAAATGCCCTCGTTGTTTGCTAATTAGAGTTCTGCTGCGACCAGTGAGCAAGAAGCACGAAGGTTAAAATGCACCACCGGGTCGGTGGCAAGAGATGCTACCTGGTAAAAGAATACAGCGTTGGTCTTCCGACTGTGAGATCTGTCGTTCGAACAGCCCCGGAGGCGACGGTTTTGGGTAAGCATGAGCAATGTTAGCTGGTGCAGATGAACGTAAAGTAGCAAACAAGCAGCCAGAAAACGTGACAATAAGATAGCGTAAAACCATCTTCAGAAATGCAGCAAGTAAAACATAACCGTGAATATATGAACATACTTTCTCGATAAAATTACTAGAATGGAAAATTGCACCAAGAAACGATTGCGAAGTATGTGGGAACAATGATTCCCACTGAACTAGAAATCAGCGTTTCTGACAACAGGCACATCAATGATGAACAGTCGCTCGATGACCGGAGGGACACAGTAATACTGATACAATAAATTGGAACCCATATGAAAGTGTTTGGCATTTCCATAACATTTTTCTTCACTTCAATGACCTTGGATATTCCAGGGTACATAAAGGAGACAACAAATAACAAAACTCCCATCTTAACCTCAATGCTTTAAGGATAAGGAAGACATCATGAAATCCCAAATAATGCCGGGAGTGACGTTAATTTTACGACATATTTAAGTTTACTTATCAACAGACTATCGCACTGACTGTTTGGATCAGGTCCATTGATTTGACTGATAGGGTACCGAACTATCAACCCTGTTTTTATCTTATCCACGACAGACCGATCCCTAACCGGCATGACTCGCGACATCACCAAAACTGTCGGCTGTTTGATCCCTCAAAATGTCGACTGAATGGTTCTTCTAGTAGCCTAATCTAAGGTTAGATCGCGCTCTATGTTCTTGGCATTTGGTCATTTTTCTTGCTGTGCATTCTGTTTTGCATGCCTCGATCGGAGGTTTTTTACCGATGCCAAATGTGTTCGCATATGGTAAGTGCATGCAACACCCAAAATGTGCGAGCAGTGGGTGGTACGGAATTGGATAGACACGAACACCTAAGTGTTATCCAATGCCACTGTCACTCTGAGATGAAGATAAATTAGTGAAAATCGGGCTATTTGTTTTGGAAATTTGGCGATGATCGTCATTATTCCTCACCAAATGTAGTCGTTGTTACTGACGATCAAGGAAACAATTTGGCGAACAACCTCGTTTTCAGTGATTCGTACTCATACCATTACATTACAATATATTTGAAAAAAATTTTCTTAAGAGGGATTGAATTAATCAGATAAAAATATGGATGGGGAAGGGATTTGGCGTGTTACATGCATTATCCGAATACAGATGAACGTGTTGTGTTAATTGTTTTGTAGTCTAGCGTTTGCGTTCGAACGCAGGGTGGGCCAGGGGAGTTGAAGGGCAACTACAAATTATTTCCGGGCGCACAGTGGAGGATTGTGAAGACAGATCGCGTCAGCTTCGGCAATTCTCAGACTGTTGACCCCTAACCTTATACAGGGTCCGGAAAACTTGCGTCGCATTTGCGGTGTGGTTAGTCTGTGCTAGGTGTGAAGCGACTGCACTATTAAGTGACTTTATTGTCCCAGTGCCCAACCATGCAGGGTGGTGCTCACGGACGCGTTCAGACAAGCGCCTGGTCGTGCGGCCGATGTACATTGTCCCACAGTAACATGTGAATGAATAAACACAAAACGAAGCTGCAGAATCAGGAACTTTGTCTTTCAACCTTAATGACACCATCGGGCGAGATCTGAACATGATTCGAAGCTTGGCTGCGTAGAATGTCTTATTGATAGGGCTAGTCAGTCTTCGTCGTACCCTTCTCTACCTTTGAGTGACAGAGATGTGTGTAGTGGCTTTTCCTCTACAGTCGCCTTCCTGCGAACTTCTCTTTCTGTCTCCAATATCTTATCAATTAATCCATTTGGGGAACCATTTTCACTGAATACTCTTCTTACCGTCTGAAGTTCTGTCTCAAGAATATCTTCTATGCATATTGCTTTTGCTCTGGCAATGAGACATCTAACTAGGTTACCCTTCGCATTAAGGGGTACGAAGCTGAGAGTGGAAGTATTGTCCATTCCACGTATCTTTCCTGTGTACTGATCGCCGGACTGAACCGTCTTCTCAACGACCTAATTGTACGTCTATGAATGCTATTTCATTGTCCAACTCCGTCTCTCTTGTGACTTTCACATTTGCTTGAGCCGAGCTGAACTTATTCAGTAGTCTATTAGTTTCGTCGAGGGTTTGAGTAAACAGACGTCATCCACATAACATTTGTATAAGTAGTGGGTTTGTTTTGGCGATTCGAGTGGCCCACGTTCCAGCTTTGCCATGAAAATGTCGGCTAGTAATGGACCTAGTGGGAACCCTATTGCTACCTCGTCCTTTGGCGATAAATTTGATTGTTAAATTTAAACTGGACGTTGTAGGTAATAAAGAACAGTAGTTGTTTCAAGTCTGCTATCGGAAGACTTGTCGCTCAGCCACTGTTCTCGTGCAGTCACAGAGGTATTCAATTGTTTCCGTGATCGGAACATTGGTAAAATGGGCGGTGACGTCTAAAGAAGGCATTCTTCGTCCTTTCATATTTACTTCTTTCACGGAGTCGATAAGCTCAAATGCATCTTGCACTCTTTTGCCTAACAGCTTCCAGCAACCTAGCCAGCCAATTTGTCACAACGTGATACGGCGACTTGCACATGTCGAGAATAGGTCTCAAAGGAACTCCATTTTTGTATTTTGGGTAAGCCGTACATTCTCGAAATAGTGGTTCCCGTAGGCCGAATCTTTTCCAATGTGGTCTTATCTATGGTATACTTTTGTTTTAGCCATCTCAAAAAGCTGAATCTAATGACATAAGTGCGAATCACTGAAACGAGTTCGTTCACTAACTTGTTTTCTCAATATGCTCTGTAGGAATTTTCAAGGAATCGAAATAAGCCAAGGACCCAGCTTTGCTGATCACCATTAGTTAAACTGGACCAAAAACCCTTTGGTATCGGTGACCGGGATACATGTAAAGCGATTTTCCGATTTGAGTAATGATTCGTTGTTGTTTGTTATGCTAATAAGCAAGAGCATGTGTTGTGTACAGATAAGAACTTGGACTTTGGGGTCACATCCGTGCTTGATGTGCACACGTGGCACTTAACTCGTTGGCAGTCGGAGTCAGATGCAACTTAGGTTCTTGACCACGGTTCTCAACAAAGGAAGATTATTCACGTTGCAGAATCACTAGTTTACATGGGTTCAAAAGCAAGAGGGTGTGCCATACATACTGACGGTTGGACCAGTGGCTATAGATCCGAATTAGAGCAAACTTTTCTTGATTGTTATGGGATAGTATGTGAGCAGTGCGGATATATTTTATGATTCACAATGGGGCACATGCCATCTATTAACTCAGTTTATTGGTTAACAGACTGAGATGAGTATGGCATTAATGTGTTTAACTGACCGAGGCCCGTGGAGCCGTGGGTTGGCTGTCTTCGGTATTTCACCCGAGCATCCAAAGTGTAACCCTGTTGGGAGGTACTTCGAACTTTTTGTGATTTGTCTTAAGTCGGGTTTACGGACGTCCCCTAGCTCATTTTTGGCCCATTAAAGGCCTGCAGATATAATTGCTTCTCTAAGAAAGACCATCAAATGTGTTGTTCCACATCCTCATAAGTGTCAGGATTACTCACTTTGGCAGGTCTAATACGTAAGAAACATCCTCGGTGGGCCACAACCGGAAGCTTCATGAATACAGGAAATCTCACCACTGCGAGGACGAGAACAATTCTGAGCTGTGAAAACACGGTGATTTTCGATGTTTTGTCCCCGTTATGTCCCCTAGAATTAAGCAAGTAAAACAACGACAAAAAAGGTTTCCCCTCATATTTGTATACGAAGGTTGCCGCGGACTATAAACCTCAGGTCATTCAGTTCCTACAGCTTAGCACGGGATTAGACGTTATCAAGAGTTTGTTGTTCCAAAGAGAAATATTGGTCGCGGAAGGAAGCAAACAAGTGGTTTCATGTCATGACCTGTAAAGATGATTTCGAACTAAGGTAAACGAACTCTGTAAAATAGCTGGGGAAAGTACGGAGTGCTGTAATGATAGTAGATAACTCAGATGAATAATAAATAGATATTCAATCAGCATTTGTAAGTGTAATCCGCGGGACCCGTATTGGGGGGGGGGGCAATACGGCAAACGCAAGCAAGCGAAATCCTTGAATGACAACAATACAAAAGTAAACGAACATCAGTCTAAACTGCGATAAACAAGCAACTAACCAAGAATCACTGTGCATTGCAACGCAGTCAATCAGCTGCCCGACTCATGACACTCAAATTCACATTGATCGGCCAGTCACAAACTCGGTAAAATCCTAATGAATAATCTGCCGCACTTTCCATCACGTGGCTGGGTCAGTTATTAAAACTTGGTTCAGTTTCGACTTTTAACCTTTCACCTTAGTGTTCTCATCCTAATATCTACATCACTAGATCATCTACTCCAAAGAAAAAGAAACATACCGACACCGTCGTTCAGACGATCGGGAAAAAGTTGCGACTGATTGCGGTCTTCACTTAGTAGCACAAAATCACCCAGGAATCTTTAATCAGACAGTTTTCTGTCTGAGCAAATGTCAAAGCCACTATTCTCACATGAAAATTGGGCTACGTCCACCAGTACCTCAACGACAAAACTGACGATCACCACTTCTCATAGTGAGCTCGGGTGGAAGATCGCCTCAAGTGGGTGTAATTGAGTTTGCGTCTGGGTACGTTAAAGCCTTTCAATTGGTTGTCGGTGGTTGCGCGACGTTGGACAGTGCCAGACAAATCACGATCCATACGCAGTTGTGGATGTAACCCGATCTTGACAAACAGTTGGCCAGTGCAGAGCGCAAGACCGTGTCATCCTATTGGCTACCAGTGGCCGGCCGACATGGTGGCGTGATGGGAAAGGAGGAGTGTACATATGAGAACTGAGAACGCCGTATCTTGAACTGGGCCTCTCAATCAGGATGGGCGGTCCGGATTCGATAAAAAACTCCATGAGCTAAATGGCGTAAAATGCACCGAACAAGATGAACCAGTCAAAGCACCACCCGCACGTCTGATGGAATTATCGCAGTATCACGGGCGCAATAATGCAAGCAAAGCAAACTATGTGATGGTTTAACTTAGTAAGGGAGAAACTCTTTGTTCTGATTAACTTTGGTTGTTTCCACTTGAGTTATTGGGAACGGATGATAATGATCTATAGGTAGGACCAGCTTACTGAAGCGCAGAGAAATGACGATGCTCGACAGTAGGAACTCGGCTTTGGCTGCCTGAATGCAGAGATTGGGGAAGTAAAATTTACTTTTTTGGCATACCCTTCAGCAGCTTCACAAAACTGCACGATCGAGACCACTTTCGGATTAAGGAATGGAGACAGAGCTTCTGCAGAACGTGTGTCTTTGTTCTGAGATTTATCGCAGACTGAATATTTGGTCAATGCGATACAGGCTGGGTGGAAAACCAGCTTGGTTCTCACACATCCACCTTTCGCGAGTACTAGATTATCAGCGAAAGATAATGCTCGCGAGCAGTCTGGATACTGTTCTTACTTAACTAATTCCCCTATAGTTTTCCCATGGGGATATATAATCTTGTAAATCTTTATAATCACCAATTCGCACCAGTCCCTATTATTCTTCCTTGCGCATATTGATCCCGGGTGATCTGTTAACTTCGGTGACGAAATTTTGCAGTTTTTTCAATAATAAGAATGGAAGCAGTCCATTTTGTCCAACTGCATCCTGGATTTTAAGAGAATCTGATCACCTGCATTCCTCAAAGAACACTGGAGTTTACCTGGGTCGGTTCACTTACGAGGGTTCACTGGGCAGTGGGCCAACTAAATTGCCGTCTAAAATGCTCTGTTCAACGCTTTAGTTGATGCTCCTGAGAGTAAATCACTGAACTTTTGGATTCTTACAACATCCGGTTTACACTTCGCTCCCGATGTCCAATGTTGCTCATTAGTCGGTAAAGGTTGCGACTATTACCGATATTTGCAGCTTTTTCCATTTCCCTATTCCCTTATGGTCCCAACTATTTCCCAGGCTCAGAGTCAGTTGATGTCTCAGGGGTTTACGCATCTCATTGCACGTGGCATTTGGGGTGACGGATTTGCTTTTTTCCAACAGAGCGGCTGATGTCAAGGGCATCAACAGCTTCTAAGGTTTACATAGTACGGAGTCCTGCGTGGTAGTTCCCACTGAGTTCAGGATTTCTTCGACCTGCTCCTGTTCTTCGTTCGGATTTTTGATATTTCGTTCTGGTGATAACAATTTATGAAGCCGCAATTGGGATTGAAGTCAGCGAATCAGCTGTGTAGGGCAAGTTTTTTTTCATGTTGGTGTGGCCACAGAATAAGCGCAAACAAAAGCGAGCTCGGACCAAAACATGATGTGAGCCAACAGATACAGACCAGAATGACCGACGATATTTGATTGATTCACGCTGTCGATGACCGATGACAGTGGGACCAATCTGAGTCCAAAGGTGTGATGGGGAAGGTGCCAAGTGAGCCCGCGTGGCAAAAGTTAGCATTTTTCAGGAATTAACTGTGGCTGAAACAAGCCCCTATGCGATCGGTGATGACAAAATGAGTCTCCGCCGTGCATTTTGACCTTTGGTAGATAGCCAGAGTGAACGTTAAGATCGGTAACAACGATCACATTATGTGTTGTACTCGTCTTTGATCTCAGCAGAGCTGCAGTCAATGGACACATGACCATTTTCCAAGTTAGGACAACGATGGGTCTGTCGATTGTTATTGACACATACGAAAACGTTCCGTGGAACTTCTTGCAAACGACTGTTGACTGGGATCCAGTCTAACAGTATGCGTGCAGTGACCACAAAGCCGAGCTCACCGCTAGTGCTGGAAACCTGATCACCAAACATACGAAGAGTGAAACGTGAAAAACAGGTTATATCTGAGCTAAGAAGAGTGACATTGGAAGTGAGATCTTTTGTACCTTTTTGGTGACCCAGCATGCATCAATTTTAAAAAGTTATAGGAGTTATAGTTAGAACAGCTTTTTATTATATCTAGTTTGCCGCGTGGACATTGAACGGAGCCAAGTGAAGTAAACACTTAGGTTTCGGTAATGCATTGAAGTTATTTCCTACCTTTCAACTAATCTCGTCATCAAATAAATCTGTTGAGCCCAAATCTTTGGTGACATCTTTCTTGGTCCCCATATCCAAAGATAGAACAGTGTTCAAGTTTCCTGCAATAATTTTCCTGGACGAATTCGACGAACGGTATTTCGCAACTGATTACAGAGCAGAAGGAACCGTAACTGGAGCCTTGGACTCAAAAATCTGACCCACAAGGCTATGGGGCGTTAACTCATCACGGAACTCTGAGAGCAAGCGTACTTATGTCTACCCTGGTCAAAGCAGCAGGCCGTATAGTACTGACTACCCTATGCAGTAAGGAATTTGATTTATATTTTCACTTTGTAAATATCAGGACCAAATGATGTAAAGAGTGTATCGAAAAGTCTATGCGCCATGTATTGGTTTTAATTGTGGATGATATAATGTTAATAACACAGCATTACATCTACCAACAACGCTGTGTTATTAACATATCATTCACAATTATATTTTCGCTTCATTGGAATGGTGTAATGATAGGGATCAAATAGCTAAGCCGCAGAACGACTAGGGTTTTTAACTAAGGCCTTTGGTCCTGACAAGAATCAATCCACAAGACAGCAAGGAGAGGCTGAGTGGAAACCCATCTACTTGGATCAATTATTCTTCCACTCATTTTCTCGACTGATTTGCCTGCTTAAATCATCCTCAACCTGGGGGACCAGAAGGTTACTTCATCCTGTATCTACCCACTGACCTTTCTGGTACGACTGAAATTTCGTCTTCAAATAAACCACCCCGTAAATCCCGCTTGAGTCATGGAAGCCAGCGATCTCTCACACCACACCACAACGAAAGCTTTGGACGTGACCTTAAGATCCTGGCTATTTGGTATGTGTTGGTAGTAGGAGATTATACGTTTTCAGGAAATTATTCACCATGTGATATCGACGCTGTACTCAACACTACTACTAACACATACCAAGTAGCCAAGTTCTGCAGATCATGTCCAAAGCCTTCCTCGAACTTAGGCTACTTGCGCTGAAGTTATCTAGCTGTAGCGGTCGATTGCCGTGTGCTGGCGGCCCGTGGCCCTGCAAATCAGTAACGGATAAGTGCAACATCATGTGGTGAGGTTCAACTAACCGTTGATAGCCTGCTCGGTAACGTAATGGCTAATGCGTTCGAGTCAAATCGTTCGTCCCTGGCTCGCGTTCCAGTTGGGGCGCGGTGCATATGCACTCCTCACCATTCTTAACAAGGATGAAACAGCTGTACGGTGCTCCTATAGTTTCTTAATAGAGATTTGAGCGTTGATATCACATATTGAATAATTCCATGAGAATCTGTTTTGCTAATACTTTTTAGGATTTTCGTGACTGAATCATAGGAACAATGGTTGTTTTTGGATGTAGCTGTTATCCAGTTTATTTCCAAAGGAAATTTAGTGTCCATATAACTAGTTAATGTTACGGGATATTCGGCTGCATTACAATAGTTTTCTCGCCTACTGGCAACATACATATTAACATCGAAATAAACAAACGAATTTCCGCGTGACTCCGAGTAAAGTTGGTACTGTTTGGACTGCTTAAGACTATTATATATTATCCATAATAGGATAAATTGGAAACATATCAGATACGTACAGGTTCACACAAACAATCTACATTGAAATTGTACTGAAATTCTAGATGGACTTCAAAACTCATATGAACGTCTCTTCATTACCGGCCACAGGTATGGTTCCTAATCGTGCATAATGTGGATCCAGTCTTGCCGAGTGCGAGCACAAAATATTGGCAAGCTAATCAGTTCTGTCGTGCTCATTTGCGTCGAACATTCTGAGCTACTGCTCAGAGTTCCCTCTTTTTCAAATCTCGCATTCTGTCCTCGGTCTTCTCTCTTTGTTCAGTCCCCTTGCCAATGAAGAAGTCTCGGGTGACAGAACTGAAGAATTTTCCTCTAAAGTACTTCGGTCATGCTTCCGTGATCTACTAACGCCTGCCTACCTTGTGGGTCAGATTCTCGCGTAAGAAGCTTCGGTGAGAAACCTTTAAGACAAATCCTTCACTAAATATCTTTTTTGAATGCCTGTAGCACCCCTTGTACGACCAATCCTACTAAATCTTATTCTTCAGATGTAAGAACTAGGCAGGCTGCCACCGAAAATTGTGACTTTTTAGTATTGGCAAGTGCTAGCGTTAGTGGAAGGGCCGAAAATAAACTGAACAGATGACATCTCACTAATTGACAGTTTTCAATGTTAGCACACTTAACTAGATGAAACAACAAGCTGTTCCAGATAAGGCACCTGAATCTTTTGGAATAAATGCCTGTGGCGTCTCTAAAATTCCCATGCGTGGCCTCCATAATTACTCACTCCGCGAAGCCTAAATGAAGCCATTTTATTTCCGTATGGAGTTTTAATCATTTGCAAGTGGTGTGAGATTGATTTTTTTTATCTCAGTTCACTCCTCGTATGTGAGATAAATCTTTTTCCAGTGTTGGTGATCATGCGGACATCGGCATCGCTTTCAGCATCAGAACCGACAGTGCACTGTTATCCTGGATCCAAGTCAGCAGTTGTTCGTGTGCGATTCGGTCCGAATGTTTCCGTGCGTTTCATCAGCCGCTGATCAAGATTCTGTGGTTCTCCTGAAGCCAAATAAGATTCCTACTGGGACTTATCGCGATTACTCCAAAGTGTGCGTTCATCGGGTGCAGGGGTCATTTTTGCCTATTTCAATGCCTAAGGTGGCCGTTCGGGGGATATGGCAAGGCATAACAAAAACCTTTCTGACAATCTAACCAGCAACGCTAGTTGCCTCATACAGGCTTGTCCCGATCACAGTCAATTTTTGGCAAACCTTGTCCGTAAATCCACGCGTGCTCACTTGGCGCCCTTCCTCGCCTTCACAAAGTTGAACTCGGACTGACCACAATGCTATTGGTCTTAATGGCGTGTATCAGCCAAAGATAGCCTATCATTCTGTTCCACATCGGTGGACTCAGATCACGCTCTAGTCCTCGATAGCTTGTTTGTAACTAGCCTTTGGTCGTACCAACACGAACCCAAGAACAGTTGCTCCTAGATGCTAAATGCTGACTTGAGTTTCATTCGTAGCTTCTTACACGATTAACGGTAAAACCGAGTTTTCGGGGTCTATGTAAACACTGAAATTAGATTTAAGAATGGCTGCCAGCAGCGGCAACTACTGCACAAATCTCCTTGTCTCACTGGTCTCATGCACGACGACAGTTATCCTGACAGATGCTGGCAGGTCCATATATCCAAATGGCACATTGGTAAGAATGAATAAATACTACAGATGCCACCTTTCCGGAAACTTGCAAAATGACCGAGACCACTGGTGAGCAGGGAAAGTTAGGCAAATGGGTCAGGTTGGTGCTATCGTCAATAGCCACAATCTTTTAAGACTGATTAAAAGAACTGCCCCAAGAATGCCAAGTGAAAGTGGCTTAGTCAGTCAGTCTGGCGGCTCACCAAGCCATTCTCATGAGTGTCGACTTGACCGTAGGATAGAACAATTGGCGCACATCCATAGTATGCATTTCAGTTAAGCCTGGAAGAGACAATCTAGGCACCGACTAGTCACCAATCGGAAGCAGAGATCATCATAAAAATAGCATTTTTTAAAACTAAAAAAGTTAAATATATTTTTTCAAAGATTTTGGGAGTCTATCGTCATCAAATTTAATAAAAGAAATCGAGCAAATCTAGAAAAACGAAAGAAATTGCCATGAATCACGCCAGTTTACATGCGGGTAGATAGATCTTTATATGGAAATCACAGAGGAAGTAGGTTGTTAATATTTTTATTCAAATTGTTCGTGACATTATTAGCCGCCGGTTACCTTGTGCTTGCAAAAACCGTGACTGTGAGAATCAGATAAGTTTCGCACTCGATCGGGTCCGCACCAACTACATAATTATGCGGCAAGTGTTAGAACACAAACACGCCATTTGCAGGTCCAAGATCTTTGACTTTGCTGATCCGTCGGTTATGGAGTTTTGTGGTGCTGAATGTTACTAAGCAATGATGGGAAAATATATCCCTCCTTTTGCTCCCTGTATGCGAACAATAGAAGATTAGTTGGTACTTGTTCAAATGTTCCAACTGAACTCCGCAGTTTAGCTAGAGATGGCTGCTTTTACTTTTCCTAGTCAACTTCTTAATTCAGGTGATTTTGCAAATCACTCCATCCTCAACTGATGGTAGTGGCATTGTGTTTGCACAAATACTATACATTACGACTCCGAATATACCGGAGCTGTTGGATTTCTGAGTGAGGATTCAGGTGAGTTGCATGCATTCCTCCCCTTCTGAATGCCGGTGCATATAAGACTGGATGGATTTTGTACCTTCAAAGTTCACTATGCTGGTGAGGGACTGGACTGATCCCAAGCGGAATTCAGTTTTTAAGGATATCAGATTAAATGAGTTTCCCCATTTGGTCGGCTATATTTCACCAGGTAGCTCTGTGGCGAATGAAGTATCGTCGCTTATGCAAACCCTTCGATTGACTTTTGCCCATTTCTGACATTTCTGATGTCGGCATGACATCCGATCATCGAACAAGGGTCCGATTTACACTGCAGTACTAAAATGTGTTTTGCCACAGAGCACAGTCAATCTAACGGGATAGGGATTTAAACGGTTAAAGGTGGTTGGGACCCGCGGTAAGCAGGCAGAAAGGTCGGCTCCTTTACAATGAGCTGTCATTCGAGGTAGAAGACCGTTCGAAGATGGATCTAGGTGGTTAATGAGTGTGAGTTTGGCAAAAACGGATAGAAAGCCTAACCGTTAGACTGACCCGATCATGTCGCGCCAGATTACAGGGACGTAGTTCACAAGATTCCCAAACAAGGATGCTAGACAATAAATAACTAATCCAGTCAATAGCTTGCTTGCTCTCGGAATGTCCCTGCTTTTCCATTGATCTTCCGACCGATTTTTCTCTCACTTTGAGCTTACCAGTTGCTAAAACTAAATCACATCATTGGAAAGATCATGTAAGTTTACAATCAACTGAACTGAACAAGGAGTAGCAAACAGTCTTATTTTCCGCTCACCCTACTGGATAGAATGATAAACGTGAATAGTTAATACAATGGGGATAATGAAACAGAACAAAATCTTGACAACAAAGATGACCGTAGACGATGATTGCTTGCTCAAAATGTCGTTACCTCAACTCTGTCATGAGAAAATGTTCTATAAACCATTATTGTGCCTGTTCTCTGTGAGTTATGATTATGAGGTAGAGTCTCGAGTAAATGGCCACAGTAAATTGAAAGAGTCAAGTTATTGTTTTCAGGTGCTCAAAGGGAGGGGCCCTGTTGTTCAAACCAACTGCTGTCAATTAGATGGTTGTATGTGATTGATTTGCCTTTCAGCACTGCGGATAGAAGGAAAAACCTCGGTGATGTTTTTCGTTGAATCGAGAAAAAACGCTGTTTGTACATGAGCAGGTCTCCCCGTAGTTTCAAATTAATTTCCAATAAAATCAGTGGTTTCTCACCAAATAAACGTGTATAGTTAGACATCGGCATCGACTTATGATGCGGTGGATTTATCACCCGGAATGCAGTGCCACTTGAGGTAACTTACACCAGCAAGATCACCATTGTGGGATGGATCAAATGGATCACTGCTAATTAGCGCCGTTGCCTTGTAAAACTTTCTAATTTTTCCTCACATATGTGGTGACTCACACGAATTAGTGTCAGTCAAGTGGCAACAACTGGGTATTTCAATACACATGCACCGTCCAACGAAAAAATGGGCGAGGCTTCGCATTTGTCATTCTAATTGAGACAGAAATCGAACAGTACAGCCACGCACAACGCCGAAAGCACTACTCATGAACGAATGGGGCGTTTTTTCTCATGATGTGCTTCCAACCGGTCTTTCTCCCTCAGCAGCAGGTATCTTATCAGGCACTCCCACTTTACTCCTACAGAATGTAATTATTTCATGTCTGTGTCATCTGTAGTGCCTCTGAGGAATGCTCCCACCTAATTTCCGTGTTTCCAAGGAAGTTTGATTCTCGAAGTCTAGCTAACTGGCAAACAGTGAATTCAGCCTTTCTTCCTTCTGGATACTGATGCAAGCCTGTCATGGTAAATTTTCGCATATGGGTGGTTTGAAGATTACAAGTTGGTTTGACCGACTGTATTTGATATTTACAACGCACATGTTGCGACTAAAATTCAAGTGAAAATGTATATTAAGTTCGTGGAACCAAACTCGGTAGGCTTAGAAGTAGTTAAAAATTTTGAAACCTCATTAGCTGTCATGACTAATTCAAAGAGAAATGTCGAGATTATACGGTCGTATGTGATCCTGCAATTGCGCTACATGTACAATTTTTTTTCTTTTTCAGTACGTTCCACGACAGAACCCAAGCAAATGTGCGCAGCCGCCGGCTGAATTGCAAACTGCATTCCCCCGACAATATCTGATAACGGCGCATCAGTCCTACTATGCTACAGAAAAGCCAGACATTCACAGAGATTCGGCGTACGAAGAAACGCCAGTTGATTGTTGTCTGACTTCCACAGACCCGTTATTAAGTGGTCCTGGTCGAAACGATTGCATAACGGCGACCGTATTCTTTGTTGTATTTGTTCTGTTTATTTTGGTTGGCACAATCACAACTGTTCTTCACTACGTAGCTCGTATTGATTTCTCTACGGAGAATCGTGGACGCGTCCTCGGGCCAGTTATGCTAGGTCTCACACCAGTTCCGTTTCTGTTTATGATTTTTTTCATTTGCCGTGCTAAAGCCAACGTGGCTTATGAACTGGAGCAGTTGGAAATGACTAATTTGGCCAGGCAGAGGATTGCCTATCGACAGCACCAGGTGAAGTGAACAATATTTTGTTATGTCCGATTCCGCGTTGTTTTCTTGTTAGAGCTCCGTAGAATGTGACATTATTTTTTACGCAATGGTCTATACAATGCACGAATTTTTGCAGCATATTTTGACCCACATCATTCCGTGTAAGAACCGAATTCCACCATCTCGATATTTATTTTCTGATATTCATTGGTCTGAAAAATGCTGCTTACTTTTGCGGTAGAACGAACGCGGATATGGATCTTGTTGGCTCTATTTTCAACCCAGACTTATTTCACTCTAGGCGTAAATTTTCCCTCCAGTGATCTCTTCCGCTATTTACAGCCTGTACAATCATAATATTTTCAACCAGTGTCACGAACAAAATTGAAGAAACGTTAACGCAATTTGAGGAACATACAAAGATCTCGATTGACTAAGTAGACTTCAGTCCTTTTCCCACCATAATTGCACTGTACTTTGTGGACACACAAGAGGTCACACTAACTGTCGGTTATATTTCCTCCTGCCTAACGGAAACATCAGATATAATAATAATAGTATTGGTAATGATAATAACAACAGTCATTTAATCCATTAGTTTATTATGCAAGAAGTTACAACGCCATTAGAATGTCACTCCGGACGTTGGAAGGCCGCAGCGTTGGTTCCTCTCGTCGAAACGGATGCACCACGCTAAACCAGAGCTTGCAGCAGCAAGAATACGTAATAAAAGAATCCCTTTTTTGTCGGCAAAATCACTAATAGATAAACCGTGTATGACTGTGCGATTCATCCAACCAAAGCTTAGACGGTTAATTGCTGCCTGTTTGGGAAGTTCATTCGGTGATATAAAAGTTGAAGAATTAAAGCGTCTTGGACAAAACTTTGAACAAACAGTTACTTAGTTATCCCATTGACTCAATTCCTAGCCGTAAGTCTCCTCGCGGAGTAGTGGGGGTTCGTCTAACAAGGTTCAAAACTCTGACCTCAACAAATTAAAAAATGATGATAATCTCACTGCAGTTGTTCAGTCGTTTATTCAAGTCCTGATTTGTCGTTGGCACTCTAGACTTTTACATCATAGCTCCAATTACATGTGTCATAGAAAATGGCGAATTCTTGTCCGATTCCCTGTTTCTACAACAGACTCAGTTTTTCTTTGTATTCATTATTCAAAGAATTGTCGAGCTATCTGACACTGACCGACACGTACCGGATCTTTTATTTTATGCCTACTCTCATTTGAATTCCAATGTTTACTTTACTTACGATTCTCGTCTTTCCTCGGACAAGTGATCAACTTGCAACCAGATTTGATTACTGTATTAAATTAACTCGCTGATTAGAAAGTCTTAACGCTATTTAATTTCAGTGTTTAACTTTTGGAAAATAATCCTTGAATCGATCATTCTCTTCAGATTGGCAGAACCTTTTAAGATGAAAAAGTAAAATGTCCTTCACTCTATTCACGGTGTAAGGTGCTATACAGGGTACAACTCGCGCACTCTCCCTACTCTACGCCCACACCAAATCCATGCCGATGAATGATATTTTTTTAATAAAAATATGCGCTGGCCATGTTCACTTGGTCTTTCCGATTCCGCTTCAGATGCAGCTGTGGGCGATTAGCTTCATTATTTTAGGCGTTATTATATCATCTTGATCTTCTTTATTTCTACAAGTGACTGACCGATTAACTTTCACACTCGCGAACCCAGGACACATGGGTTTAAAAAAGTCCATTCCTTTAGGACGTGACAAATGATGACCGCCTACACGCTAGTTAGTTAACTGTCAATTAAGTCAGCATGACGTTTTCAGGAGTGCTATTTTCGATGTTGTGATTAGTTGTACTGTTCGGCTCCTCTGTACAGGAACCCTGCACGTTTTTATTGCTAGATCATGTATCTTCAGTCTCAAACTCTCGACTGTTACCACTTAACTGATAGTCATCCATGTACCTTGCTACATTTGTGAAGAGAACCAGATGCATGTCACGAGACAGCAGCACACTTTGTGGTGATTCAAATTCCCCACCTGATAATATTGATCCTGTTGGTGTGAATGATCTCAGGAGAAAGAAATCCACCATATCATGCTATTCAATTGCAAACGTTTGACCCATGATGGATCACTAATTATATAGAAACTCATTCTGGAACCTGTCGGACTATCATTTGGTGAATTGAAGCGACGTTTTTGCTCATGTGCCACCAGAATTCTGTTTCAGTTCCGCGAATAAATTCACCGAGGCCTTCCGTCCTATCCAGTATGGCATGGCGAGTAAGCATGAATAACTGTATAATCGACAGCAGTTTGTCCGAGCAACACCTGTCCTCGACTTTGTGAGCTCAAAAACAACATGAAAAATCTCTCGTTGCCCTGAAAATATATTCGGGACTCTGTGGCGTAATGGTAATTCACAAATAATGGACATAACAGTAATTCGTGAAATGCTATTCCTCATGACAGAAGTGGTACAACAACATTTTGACCAGGCAGTTATCGTCTGCGGTCACCAGCGCTGTCATGGATTTCCTTCTGTTTTCATTTTCCCGATCTGAATACCTGCAGTTGCACAAAAGATGAGATCGTTTTCTATCGCTTGTTCAGTTCCTTTCAGCCTTCACATCCGTGATCTTTTCAATCATATGTTCTAGATTTGTCAACTGGTAACAAGGAATAACGAAAGGAAAATCCTGTCAAAAGTCAGGAAGCAAAGAATCTTTGCTTGCCCAGCCATCTTGTGGACCACGGCGCAGTAGACTGAGACGAGAGAATAGGAACAGTCCAGTGGTCAAGTTTTCCATACCCTCTCGCCTCGTCACGGATTGACAACCTTGACGTACATTCAAACTGTTACCAGCAGCATGTACGAAGGGAGCCGATCTTTGCGCATGCGTAACACATGTCCCAACTGCCTTTGCTTGTTCAAATTCGCGCCTTATTAGATTGATTGTGTCGAGTGTGTAACGAAACTGATTTTACTACTGCAATGTAAACGGGACCTTCGGCCAATAATCAGATGGCATGCCGACGTATACGCCTGTATTACCTCATTTGTAGAAATAAGGAGAGATCATGGGGTGAAAGTGGGTCAAAAACGGTTCCTTAAACTGTCTTGCCCAATGCCCCAGACGAAGCTCCTGCGAGCGCGTCATTGTGCCGTTAGATTCCCTGATCATCACGCTCCCACTTGGTTTTTTTGGACCATTGCTCGTAATGAGTTAGTAACCACTGGTTCTGTTGGTGGTCGCCGCAGCCCTTCCCACTGCCCTATCCAGCAGTGTTCTCTGTTAGTTCATGAGCTTATTTTTATCTGTTATCTCAAATTTTTCCTCATATAATTTGTGATGTCATGTGGAGCGGCGTATCGGCAAGCGTCTTGCTGAGAGCTAGTTATTTCAAGTTTCCCCACGTTTTCTGAGGCCCAGGTGACCTGATATCTTCCTTGGCATCTGCTGCTGTTCATGTCGTCTTCTTTATCTGCTCGGAACGTCCATTAAGCTCCTGGTTATGTCGATTACTCGATGAACTTCACTGCCGCAACGTACGCAGAAAACAGCACCGTCAAGTAAAATTCTGAATGACTCTATTCATGCACTTCATTGTTACTTGTCTCGCTCTCCACATTCCCCAAGTAGTCACAAAATTAATCATATGCTTATCTTTGCCCATCGATGTTCCGTTTCTTCCAAACGGTATTCATGTCTTACGCAAACTGATAGCATGAAACTCACCGTTTTCGACTAAACACGTTAACCATGACGTTCACCTCGTGGCTTGCGTAAAAGAACTGCATACATTAAATTGAATTAAAAGATTGCCCGTCGGTCGCTTAAGAATTTCGTTTAAAATATGTTATGTAGCCCAGCTGATAGGAATCAGCACATTCATATGAGCAAATAACCGACCTTTTTAGGGTTGACGTCAACAAATCATGAACGCCAAAATTATCACAAAATTGTTGCTTATCACCGAATTGCAGTGCTAAATATACTCCTGTTTTCTTAATAAGAATGAAACTTTGCTTCTTTATCAGAAGAAATGTACTAACTGAATATCAGACAAGACTGGTGCAATTTCTCATGAACATCTACTGGACATGTGATCAAACGCCTACTAAACGAACAGAGACCTTATCCATTTATTTACTACAAAGATACTTCATCTCGGCGTTCCTATGATAAGACACTCAACCGGACGTCAACTATTTTTTCTGAGCTGCTACTATTGGAAGATTTTTGATAGTAAGGTTGACATATGAAAAATCGAAGTAGCCTCTCCACATCATCATTACTGTGAGTCTGATAGCAGAAATTCCGGGCACTTAAGTCTATTTTCGACAAAGTCCATTAAACGACTAGTGTGTACAGTTGTCTGTGACGAAACAAGTGTCAGTTAAGTGAAGAGAAACTGTGTTTGGGATTCACCTTTCTGACTTTATAGCATATTAATTATCCGAACTTTTATCCATAGAACAGAGTGCAAATGAGAAAACTTTGTTTGCAACTATCCAAACGAGATGCTTCCCCTCTCTTTATCAGGCCCAACTCGCTGGGGATTCCCCTGTGTACTGCAGTGCAACATATTCCGGTCATGGTGCGAACCGCTATGCTTGAAGACCTGGAAGCGCGATCAATCTGACGACCATCTGACTTTATAAACTAAGTGATGTCCCGGTCGAGAACAAGTCTCGAAATAAGGATTCTTACGAAAAAAGAGAATCAACCAAGTCACTTGCCAAAATACTACATCTTATTCACTTTCTCGCAAAGACTACATGGTTTCGAAGGAATTGCAACCAAAGGGTTGCCAGTTTATTCCGGTCGATTCTTCACCCACAAATTTGATCGAATAATCAATCGTTTAATCGATCAACTGTCCTTGATATATGAACCTACTTACTTGATTCCCCTTTTTACACGCACTGTCTTTCTGTTCATGTGCTCTTTACTGTTTGTGTATGATCTCAGAAGAGATTTATCTCGGTTACTTACAGGCCAACAGAATACGGACAAGATCGGCGGTCACAGAATTTGAATTTCGAAATTCCCTGACTTGCTTCCACGAGGTTTACTTCTTTCTCGCTGCCGGCCATCCCTAAACCAGCAGTGTAAGGACAATTGGCGATTTCAGTAAATGCAAATTGTTATAGAATCAGTATGAATTGCTGGTTTCCCATTGGAAAAGGGAGAATCGACGTATCGTGATATTAATTTTACTTTAACGCACAATGAAATATCATGCTTAACTAATTCAGGATATCGTTTCACGGCGTTCCAAAAGAACTTTCTAATGCTGCATATTTTGTAGAATCAAACGGCTTAGCAGTCGTTGTTTTCATAAATCATGCACACTGTTTATTTCTATCGTTTTTGCAATACTTGTGGTTTCAGCACGCAAAGGTTGGCTGATGGACCAGGGATTTAAACTCAGTGTATGGTAACGAGTAGTAAAATACGTAAGTATGATACGCAGATTGGAACAAGACAATTTGCTATTCTTGACTGTGGTCTTGCGATATTAAGTGATATTAATTTTCCTAAGGCACTTTTCTTTGCATTGAGGTTTTTATACGGAATTTCATCTGTGCGGGCAGAATACCCACCGACACAGCTTTTGCTCCATCTTCACCTTAACACTTGAGTGGATGACTTTAACCATTGGAGGTTGATCATTTAGGAAGGCTTACCCAGTCAGCACAGCACTACGATTATAAGACTGTAAAGTATGGCCGACTCAGTCAGCAACGGTACTGTTTTTTTAGATGAACCGTCTTCAATCAGGTCAGCTAAAGTTGATCATTTTCTCAAGAACATAATCAATGTGCAAACACCTAAATCTCCAGCTCAGTGAACTTTAGTCGAAAAACGCTATTGTTCTTCACTATGTTTTCAATCTATGAATAAAAAATAACGCAACCTGAATGCCCACTGTTTTACTGAATTCCTAGTTTTCTTCATGAACAAAGAGTAGCTACCAGTTTTGCGAACACTGATTGTTTGTTCTTTGTTGGCTCCTTATCCAACCATGCGCACACCCGACAACGGAATCCAGCGCAGTAGTCAATTAACTCCGTCGTTGGCTCTGTTTCACTAATTCCGATCATGGGTATGTTGGCCGAATGCTCACAGTTTTGCGAATGCAACTAGCTAAACGAAGGACTAAAGGAATTAGTAGCGAAATCCTTGTATTGAGTGTTTTTGAAAATCCGCAGGGGTTCAAAAGTTTAATGGGGCCGCGCAATCCAGGAAACATTTGTTACCAAACTCCTGACAGCAGTTCTAAGTAGCTGCATCCAAGTAAGGTTAATGGAATGTTTAACTTGTTTATATGGTGAGAAATGCAAACACGAATCTGAGGTGCTTGTGAATGATCCGGGTTAAACCAACTGAAAAAAGACTGTTATCGATGTGGCAGCTCGACTTTTAAAACCGATAGCCTAAAGTACAAAATTTTTCTTCAACTGCAGTTTTTTCGGAAACAGACCGCTTTGTTTCGCATTTAATTTAGCATTCCAGGACTGTTTTTGAAAACTTACGCAATAAGACGGTCACCGGAACACCAACAGGTAGACGACACTGGGGACAGTCACCTGAGATTTCTACTTGGAACAATACTGTTACAAATTTAAGCGAATAAACGGCCAGTCTATGTGAAGTCCAAGAGCAGAAACAAAAAATTTGCTGGTCAATAGAATAACATTTGTTACCATATTGCCACGGTATAAATTCCTTGTTATTTTATTTGGACTGACTGTAGAGTACTTCCACGATCCTGCCTGAACCTGTAGTCTCAATTTAGTATTCTGACTAGAAACCGGGTCTCGTAGACTGTACATGTAAAACATACAGGCAGCGGTTAGCAAATCAGAGAAGCCCAAAACAGACAGATTTTTGTGTACCGTTTCGATGGATTCCAGTGTTTTGTTTCCTAGAAATCCATCATTGCAATCAGACCAGTATTTGGCAGTTTGTGATGGTTTTCTGGAACACTCTTTTGTCTCAACTAAATTATATCAGATACCTGAAGCGTCCTACCTGATCACTTCACAGTTCATTCTGGAAAATTTTGCTAGCCTGATTCTATGTTGCTTCTGGTGAAGCCTGTCGAGATTCTGTTTCCACTGGTGACGAAAGTTGGACTTTGGCTACATTACCAATATCGCTCTGGCCATCCGGCATAGATGAAACGCACTACGATATTGGCGACCGAGCAGGGTAAATGTCAGTCTGCTTTGTAACTGGGCCAAGGAAATGGCATGCAGGTTTCTCTGTATTGATCGATAACGGATAATGAGATTCGTTTTCAAACAAATAATATTTTGGGAATAGGATAGATTTCGGAAGTCACGGAATACTGCCATTCTGTTTACTCCAGTTTATTTACGTTGACAGTGAAATCATTTTAATTGTTTTCAGTAAACACAGTGTGAACTGCGCAGGAAACCATTTGAATCCCTGGCAGCTTCTAGAACATTTCCTTGCATAGATTCACCGAAAACCTGAGCAGAGCTAAGAAAAGATTTTTCGTTGGATTGACTCCACTCATTATTACGAACAATCACAAAAAGAAATCAAATCACCTACTACTCGGAGTGACTAAGCAATCAACCTCTGTTGATTCATTGCAAATTCTCTGCTGTTTTTAGAGAAACCATTTGCACATATGCCAATCATCATGAAAAATGGTCGTGCCCTTGAAAAACCAGTGACAGAGAGGTAATATGTTAAGCAGAGTTGAAGCCCGGTGAGCGCAGTGACTCGGGCACTCCGGACAAAATCACTAATCCTTGGTTCTGCTCCCGGATATACACTGCTGACGGTTCCAAACAAGGATGAAGCAACTTAACAGTGCTTCAGTGTTTTGTCGCTAGTGATTTAGATGCATTTACTGCTTAAGGAATTTTCTAAATGTCCCATTTCGGACTGGTTGCTCAGTGAAGTACAACGGACATGCTTACTGTGCCCCACAGACTGTAATTGAAATGCTGCTCCTAAGTATATTCTTTTCCGAACTTTCCTATCTGAACCGTAACGACAGCGTGAATGAATTGGGCAGTTCGGATTGTGTTCTGATATCTGATTCACCCTTAATTTCGATGTTCTTATTAAATAATTATATTGAACAGTTAGTTGATTATTCATATCCTCACATCAAGGAAGTCCACTGAATTATTCTTCCAGATACTTAGTAGAACATTTCTGATCTGATCGACCGACAGTGATGACAGTTTCCCAGTTGAGTTTGAACCTAATCCAATAAGATTGGATTAACTTTAATACTCGTCTCGATTTCCGCTGTTTTATTGATTCCATATATCACGTTTAACGACATGTGTGAATTGACGGATAAGAATAGGTGAAAATATAGGCAGCAAAATTTGTGACTGGAATTTCATTCAGTTTCTGGACTATGTGAAGAACTACTGAACTGTGTTCAGAGTCTGACTAAATCAGCTGGATATCATTCTGATCATTTCGTTTCTACTGACGATAAAGTTCAGTGAGCCTGTGTGCACTGGTTCGTTGTGACTAATTCGAAACACCACCCTGGTTCATCCAGTGAGCTGGTCGCATAAATTACCGTTTGTAATGGTTCATTTAGAGTACATTTTTGTAGTATTGTACTCCTGTCATAAGTATTCCCGAGAGTATTGTCCTTCGTTGTTCGGCCATATGGTTTACGTTCTTTTGCATACTCAAGTGCAAAGTGTTGATGTTTAAACGTGTTCTATTCGAGACTTTCATGCCAGCTCAAATCAATAAACCGGAGGTACTGAAATGATTACCTAAAGTCACCGTCTTTGAGGCATCCGTCCTTCAATTTCCACCATCACAAGAACTGTCGAAATTTATGCTGTCCACAATGGAGGTCCTAACTTCTGAAGATTCTCTTTCGCTTCAATCCCCACTTTCTCAGACAAACAGTTTAAGACCAACTGAATATATTTATGGACACTCTGACTGCATTTCTCACGTAAGCTAAAGAAAACTGAAAATTTAATGCAGTAAACTGGTGTGAGTTAGATAATTTGGTAAATGTTCAACTTTTTATTCATCTCTGTCAATCGTGGGTTTGTCAGATCAAAAACCATGTCAAAAAGACTGATTCTGATTTATGTTCTATTAGCCAAAGTTATAATTAATTATTACAATTCAGTGTCGGTGCACAGCTTCTCATTCAGAACTTGACTGCCTGGTGCACGAGTAGATTCCTCCCAGTGATGATTTGCTCGAATCCACGGCTAAAGGACCACCGAGAGTCCCCTGAGACAAGTGGAAATAAGAACTCGAACTTACTGTTTTGTTACTTGGTTTTCGCAAATATACCTTGGCCTAAATGGCCAAACTTTACTTCACAACGAATGGCTGACGAATGAGCATGTCATGAAGTACACACAAGAAGAGTTTTTCCGCCGTTTATCAAATGATGATGACAATAGTGATGCCTCAGTTCACCATAGCTACTTGTGATACTTATGAAAAAGTAACGTAATGACATTTTGCAAGAGAGCATTGAGTGAGCTTTTTTGTATAATTATATTGCAGTTTTGCAGTTTTAGATTCTGTTGCTAATAATTTTAGGGATTCGAATTTTGCGTCTGGAAAACAGCTGTACCGGTGGTTTTGTTCGGAATAACATTGCCTAACGTCGTTCGCTAATCCAAAAGCACGTAGGGTTACCTGAAACGTTTAGAAATATTGTCACTGACCGGAGTAAGAAGAACAAATAGAATTTTTCTAACACGACTGGAAAGGATTTATATATCCTTGTGAGAAAGTTGGGCTTTTATGCTGCTGTTTATACTTCATCTTATGGTCAATTGACTTTTTTGTGGTTTTGGAAAGGAAGAAGTTCAACTAGACGATCACCTCCGAAAGTGGTTTAGCCTAAAATACCCAAGCTTCGAGGTGCGATAACGGTGCCCAACTGGAAAATCAGTTACGCAGTCGAATGTCTATTCGGACAGACCAATCAGAATTGCATAAGAAACTTTTAGTCGAAATCGAACAAAATTTCCAGTGCATTTTTCATATGTGAGCTCTATATTAAAGATGCAAAGAATTTTTGTGAATATGTACTTTGTTGCTGGCAGCATTCAAAGAATTCGACGAGGTGTTCGTTCGCGTAAATCCAGTTCATCAAAGGGTGCCTGTAACCAGCTTGTTATCTTCGCGAGCATGCAACTTCGAGAATTCTGATCCGGTCAACCTTAGGAGCGGTGCTTCATTTAGTAAATTACATCCAGCTTTTCGTGCTCTCCTGGACAGACAAAGTTTTTCATCTTGCAAGATTGGCCATTTGTGGGAGTAGTAGATCCTCCGGAGTCACCATTTAGACCCCACCAGTAACCCTCATTGGCAGGAGATAATTTTCCTGTAGTTTCTTCATCGGTGTCTTCTGATTTGTGCAACATGTTGCCAAGTGAAAGGAAAAATGGAAAATCTTTTATTGTAGTAAATAACATTTCCTCCCTCCGTATAAACGATTCACTCAACTAAAATTACACTCAAAAATATAACTGGACCGCGTTCGATTGTCCAAAGAATCCTGCCAAAATGCTTAAACAGCTCAGAAATAAACGCAACTTAGCGCAAAGCAGTTTGTTCAAAGATTGGCATCACAAGGTTTCGGGTGATGTTTATCAACTTTCTAAACTATCAGTTACTTTCGATCAACTAAAAAACATGTTTTACTGCGCTGCTTGCGGATGGTTGAATTGCTAGCTCCCTGAACACTAATTGGTATCACGGTCGTGTTAGGCTAGAGGCGTGCTTACCGAGAATACTTTTCAAATAAACGTGTCATTCGCGTGAATACTGTTTTGGGAATTTCGGGAAAACGTCGTAATCTTTGACTTGTTGCCCGTTTCTTTTGGTTCGCATGCGGGAGTATTTATCATCTGTGAAGTTTGCTTCATACTCGTCGCTCTTATCCTGGTTTCATGCATATTCTAGACTGAGTTCCCGAATTCTAATCTTACTGCTGCAGTTTGTGTCTTTATTATTGCCTGTGGATTTCTTATTCATAATGTGAAAATCCTCCACAAGTTACACACCGACGTTTCATCTAAACCTATTTAGTAAGGTTTATCCACCCAAACTGCTAATTTTGAAGTTTTATCAAGTTTCTGGTAGGAGTAAATTGCTTGTCATAACCTTCTGCTGGTTACACATGGCCAAGTTGCAAAATAACTTGATTTGGCTCGTGCGATTCTTTTCGTTTAGTCTAATAGTTCACGTGGAATCAGGGCGTTTTCCTGCCAGTATAATGCTGTGGTGACGTAGATGCAGTTGGACAGCGCTATTCCACTTATCTTTGTTGACTACGGAAGCAGCACAGAAGGGCACTCAGTTGTCACCTAAATTTGTCCTAAGAAGAGGTGGACGGATTTCGTTCTGATGCCCTTCTTAGGGGCTTGAATCTTCCTGATGAATTTTCGCAGTTGCCCCGGCGAAGAAAACCTTGGAAAACTGTGATCGCGCGGTGTTTTCAGAATTTCATATAATTAGATACCTAACTGATTGAACCTCTTTTCAACAGAACATCTGAAGCCGTTAGGTCAGCATCGTGTTATTTAAAAATTCTACCGCAGATACACGCTTAGACCAATAGCTTCGTTAAATCAATTTTTTCGAGGCCATTTGCTTATGTAATTAGCACCGCTTCATCCTGCATTGTCTTCGTAATTTTTCATCTTGGGATCGCTGCTACGAAGTTTACTCTTGTTTAAAATTAATTATTATTCCGTGCATCACGATTTGGTAGCAAATCCAGCTTGGATTAACAGTTTGTGCATATTACATAATTTCATTCACCATAATGAACATTACACTTATTCCCAAATAGCAGTGGCGGTCTTAACAAAGATCAGGGGTACTAATCGCAGGTCAGTCGGTGAGCTTTGTGATTTGGGGAACATTTTCTTACTCCATACGATCTGTTAGGAACTTATATAAATATATGCTGCTCTAACTTTCACGACTGTGGTAGCCCTGCATCAGAGACGCCAACTTTAGTAACTACTGCGGCGATGCTTACTACTCACGAAGTGAATTAAGGTAGTGAGCAACAATCAAAGGATTCCAAGGTTCTTGTGGACTTCAGAAAGCGGGATTCACGCAAACTAAACTCCTATTTAAAAGGACGTGGGGGTGGTTACCTGCTAAATTGAGGGCACCACGGACACCAGACTATGCTGGGGAGCTGTGGATGTGACCGTCCGCAAAAAGAATAGTCAAATTTCTGTCTCTCAGTTAGCAGAATCCAAATATCATTTTGGTATCTGAGCAAGCAACAGCTGTAACCTTGCAGCACTGAACTGCTACCAAACTCCTAAGCATTAAGTTCCAACAATTTAGAAGGTGGTTTAAGTATTATGAAAAAGAAATATGGCTGTCTCAAAATCGCCACGGTGTTACGGAGGAAAGCTAAACTACTGAGGCTAAGACCACTACCCTTGTATTTCGCTTGTGCTTTAGGTATCCAAAATCAGTCTCCTGAGTAACTCCAAATTGGCCCCTATGAGGTTGATCCGGGAGAGTAGGGAGATTGTTTCTGCAACACTTTACGGCAATAGCACCTTTTGCAGACTCCATTTTTCAAACTGGAAGCCATTAAACGGAGCTCACCCAGTCAACACAAGGAGCGCCAAAACACCCCAAAACTGTCCGCTATAGACCGTTTTTCAAAAAGGTATTATATCATAGGGTTTTCTAACAAATTTACCGCTAAAGTCGTAAAGTGAGCATTTCCGGCAGAAACGGAAGGTATCTTACCGATTTCATATTTTGAGTAAAGCAGTTGATAATTTTAGGAAATGCGAATAGGCTTCGGTTGATCTCTTTCGTTCATGAAAATTACGCATGCTCATAGAATATACCAAGAAATAGTCTCTGAGGCCTCAAACGTTCTGGCGAACCTTACTAAGCGGTTTTGATAAGGTCAGTCGAATTCGATAAGTGACCCAAAACGGTCCAACTCTTGCTTCGAAGGTGTATGTAGAACGGATTTTCCTACCGCGAATCTCATATTATGTCTGCTGGTCCTTAACTTTTGTGATCACTCGTGCGTCGCTCTTACTCGCACCTATACGATTACAATACTGACAGCCCAGACCCTCGATCGGTACGACGAAAAGACAGTCAGAAGCGGTGGAAGGTTTAGTATACTTTAACAGAAGCGTGCGGATGGAGTGTACGTGAGCACTGCACAAATGACGAACATGTTGGGCAGTCAACGTTCGGTTAAACAAACGATCAAGAGAAACAAATCCGTGCTTCGTACAAGCAGCCATCTCGAAGAAAACCGTCGGAAAATGGCTTTTAATTGGACAATAGGGGACAAGCCGGAGATTGGTGGATACCTTGGGGCCTTGGCATCGATCGCCAATGAAAAAAATGGGTCGCTCATTTGTTGGCCCGTGGATGTTAATTGTTGGGAATTGACCATGCCCTCGACATCAATTTTGAAAAATATCGTTAGGAGGTGAATGCAGGAAGTGCGTTCCCTCAGCCTAGCTGCTCCCGCAGAAAACTGCAGCCGAGATTCCCGCCCGATGTGCGCCGGTCAAAATGGTGAATCTGACCGCATCCCAAATCCACAGGTCTCAACCTCGTTTATAATCTTTGCCAGAGTGGTTGAAGATGAGTGTATGACCTCGGGTACCTTTCCCTCTCTGGTGCGTGCATGATGTTGACCATGAGGCCGATTGTTGTTATGCCTGAGTCCTTGGAATCGACTCGGCCGTGGGATTCTTCTATGAGAGAGGGTAAGACAATGACAAACTGGTGGAAATAGTTCTCGTGAACACCGGTAGATATTCGACTTGGTGGCGGGCACCTAACATCGGCCGGTGCTGCCCTTGGCGGTTTAACATGGGGGCGGCATGTCTATCGGCACATAAACTATCGCGGCAAACGTGTCATCCTATTAAGTACAGACGTGCACTCACGACAGGAGATTATCCAGCCATCTGATGTCAAATGGCAACAAAATCAGATAAACGCACGGGTTGTCTTATCTTGTGGCCGCTATGGCCACTTCGCATATCCGGTACTTCGGGTGTGATCGGTGCTGTTGTGGCTTCAGCTCCACCAGCAGTCTCCACGTGCGGCACTGGTAATGGCTGGGCTCAGCCAGGTTGACATGGCTCATCAGGTGGAAGAAATCCGTCGTTAAACCTGCATTCTATGGTGACAGGTTTAGTACGACCGATAGACACT
>LUCM01004767.1:0-60043 GCA_008360955.1 Fasciolopsis buskii | reverse complement strand
GGTTGGAATGTGGTCCGAAGTTCGTTGGTCCCGCGGTGGATTGGCACGAGGCGTTGGCATGTGTTCTGCAAGACGTTTTGCATAGTTGCCGCAGTTGAATTGCGTAGGTCTCGATGGGGGCACTAGCTCCTCGGGGAGGCGGAGCGTGCAACCAAACGCGAGCTTGTTTGTTGTAGTACGCATTCCCTCCTTAACAGAACTACCAATACTTAACGGTGCTAACGGCAGTATTTCGCTCCAAAGCGTGTTGGCCCCGGCTCGCAGAGCAGCTTTTAGCTGTTAAAGAAATATTTCCACCAGACCGTTAGCTTGCGGGTTGTAGGCGGTCGTTCTAATATGCTTACACCCAAGTATTTTAATCATATTTGGAAACGCCTCATCGAAATACGAGTCACGGTTGGTGGTCACTATAGCGTGGCAACCAAATACGCTTATCCAATCAGACAAGAAGGCTTTTGCGGCCTTTTTGTGACATACGGCAGGGAATTGGCACGGCCTGCGGTCAGGGAGTAAAGTGGTCTACACAGGTGAGAATGTGGACATAGCTGTGAGACAGCAGAAGAGTGCCTACGAGATCAACGTGTACGTGATAAAAACGTGTCTTCGGTCCGGGGAAAGTAGCCAACAAAGCTTTGGTATGTCGATGGATTTTCGCTCTCTGGCACTGGAGGCAGGCGCGGGATCATTGGCGCACATCACGTCTAACGTTGAATTATACAAAACCCTCTGTCCCTAGCCTCACCCGGGTGGGCGAGGTTGTGTAACACGAGAAATGTGGTATAATGATGAGCTGCTGAAACCACCGGCCTTGGAGGATCTTCCGACATGTCGCAGAGAATTGTATTCTAAGAAGCCGTGTTGGTACGACTGATAAGTTTACCGAGCTGTCTCTTCGAGGTTTGTCGATATCAGGATCTATCACCTGAGCTTGTGACACCGCATTGAGGCCGATGTTCGGTGTTGGAGACAAACGAAGCTGGTGTGTACGAGAAAGTGCATCAGTGGCCGAGTTATCTACCCCAAAGATATGTCATATGTCCACAGCGAACTATGAAACAAAGTCTAAGTGGCGGATCTTGCGTGGCGAGTACCAGTCGGAAGCAGAATGCAGCGCATATATTTGTGAACACCTTGAATGGGCTACCTTCTAATGCGTGCCTTAAGTGGCGGGTGGCAGGATGGCCGGCGACCAAGTGCCAGTCTAATGCGCTACATCCAGACTCCACCGGCTGCAGGCGCTTGGATAATAATGCTAAAGGCTTCCAAGAACCGTCGGTGCACTAATGAAATGCACCTTCGACTTCAATGTTTGGGGCGTCGGTTATTAGAGATGCGGGTGTTGCAGGGTCGGGATGTGCGAGCAGCGCTATTCTGTTGATAGCGTCCTTAATGGAAATGTACGACTGATTAGTAGTCTCGGGAAACGCAATCTCACGCCTAAATCATCGTTGTGTCCGTTGGGGAATTAAATATTTCTGCGCAATCAGGCATAAAACGCATATCGAAGTTAACCAGGCCGAAAAATCGCCGTGATTGACGATAGGAATGAGGCACCAGGTAGTCCAATATAGCGGTGACTTCATCCGGCATAGGAGGACAAGACGATATGACCGAAGAATATGACGCTGTGTGTAACATTCCAATTGATCGAAAATTTCTTCTCTCCCTTCTTTACGTCAATCGCCTGATACTTAAATCTTCCTGTCCAACTTGCTTGTAATGACTGATTTTGGTGGCTGCTTATTTTCCTCTCGATGTATTACCCTTCGTTGGTTTGTCCCTGTGCTCATTATTTCGGATCATTTTGCAGACATCTGATGCAGTCAAGAATCACCTGAATTGAGGCAGCTTATTTTGTTGCAGTCCACTTTCATTTTATTGCTCACGTTGGTCGAGTGTAGACGTTCCATTCGTTTACAGTGATTTTTGGTTGTCGCGCTCAGGCAAGTATTGTTGGACCTGATCAAGCTTGCAGAATCTCTTGTATGTGATTGAACCACGAACAGATTTTATCTTGTTTTTGACTAACCGGATACTGACAGAGACCCACTGTTAAAGTACCGTAGAATTTGGGGTGCAGTCTTGTTCTTTCTTGGGCCTTGCATCCGTTTGGGCTACGCTTTACTTTGAGGTTTTGAAGTGCTACCCAGACCGTGGGAATTCTGTTTTTCGCGAACCACACTGTGGAGCGCCCACCAACTTCACCAGAATCAAAACTCGAACGTTTGATGCTTACAATACTATAACAATTCTCATTACAAGGTATATAAAAACACCCTTTGGCAACACGGACAAAAATGGTCATGGGTTAATGGTGACGATTTGGACAATCAGGAAACCGTACGAATATTATTTGTGTTCATGGCTCCGGGAAGTATGGTTCTATTCAGCACATTTTAGCCCTTAGCTAGCATGTCTATGATCTAATTGAAGAAACGGCACGTCAAAGAAAGGGTTTCTCACGAAATGAAGATGTTACAGAAGGGACAAATGAGTGAGTTGTTAGCTGTTCGCCAAGAATTTGAGGCAGCTAAGTTGGCGGATGAGTTGGAACACAGATTATATATTCGCTCAGTAGAGAACGCTAAAGCTAATAATAGAATTTAACAATTTATTACGGGCGATCTAAATGGATTGCCAAGGAATTAGAATGCGCCAACCTACCAGCGAAGGCGGGTACAGATATAATTGACGGTGTTACATTGCTGATGTCTAACATCCCAGCTTTTGTTTAGGCGTGAGCCTGCCCAGATCTGAGCTCTGCAAGGGTTGCTGCCCAGCCAGGAAGTTGCAGATAGACCTCTTCTCACTGGGAATCCTGCCCGTCGAGCTAAAATCCGTGGATCGAGAGATAACAGGCTGCACAATGTTAGATAACGTGTCCGACAGGACGCTCATCAGCACCGATGCGCTAGCCCGGTTAGGTCTTAGGAGGGAAAATGAGCCTTTGGCAATAAAAACGGTCAGTGGGACCACGGAGATCACCTCATTGAGCAGCGCGTTTCAAATGTTGCCAATTGACGAGTCGGAGTAGGCGAACTCCGAAAGTGCCGTGGCCCCATTGGAGAAAATGAAAGGGAAATTCTGTTATAATTGGATGTGACATCCCAGAAACCGAATCGGTTCTAGAAAAAAAGGCTGGGGTCTGAAAGAGTTTTATATGCCTTGCGCACTTTGCCGGGATGGGTGGCATTCGATCCGATCGACTTCAACCGGAACAAGACTCGAAAGTTCGTTCGTTACACTGTTTCCCAAGCTCACACTGTGACTCGTTAATTTTTACCCCAACCCGGCTGAACCGATCGAAAACTGCACATAGGCGAGTGGAGTGTTTTCCCTTCGGATAGCTACTAGGATATCGTCTAGTTGCATATTCATATTCTCTAAACCGCGTTTGACCTCGTGCATAAACCTTTGAAAGCTTTTAGCCGCATTGCTGAGCCCAAAGGGAATCCTTACGAACTTAAACAGTCCAAAAGATGTGGCCTTACCCGTTTTTATTATGCCTGTCTACCCTACTGAATCTTTGGGGATGATGATCCTGCAAGTCGAAAGCGTTGACTTGTGGTCCTGTATATATATACGGTGACCCCGTAAAGGGCTGCGCAGTCCGCGCATAGCCTCCAGGTGCCATTAGAATTAGGAACTATGCGAAGAGGAGAGGACTAAGGTCCATTAGAATGACGGATAGTGCCCAGTTCAAACATTTGGTCAAATTCTGCTTCGACTAAGCGGAATTCGCCAGGAGCTAGGCGACGAGGCCAACTAAAATCTTGGAGTCCTGGGGTCTCTATGTGGTGGGTTACCTTAGTATTGAGGGCGGGAACTGGACTCGCAGCAGTATGTCCGGGATGTCGCAAACCAGCTCGTTTTATTGCTGTTGGGCCGGCGGTTTCGTATACTGCGGCAATCACAAGATGATTGGCCCTCCGTACTCCTGCCTCCACCCTTCTTCGGCAACACAGTTGCCACGTTCTAGTATGATACCAGTGCCCCTCGAGGATTATGGTCTACCTCTTATTCTCCCTACTTTGACCCCTTAAAATTAACCTTATTTAGATGTCTTCGCACCACTGCAGTACCCTCTTTCTACTCCTGTGAGCCCAAACCCACAACTCAATCGCCAGTACCCTCATAACTTTGCACGATTTAGCCCTGGCACCCCCCAGGCTACCCGGTAAACTTCAGATAACTGTATTTTGCCCTTTGATCCACAACCTATCTTAAGATCGCTTTCCCATCCCACTCTTGTCCAGCGCTTACCCCAACTGCCCCAACTAAAAAACACTGCTCCCCTGACTCCTGCGAACTGCGAACACAACGCCTACCCCAGAAAATTCATGCACTTTCCTGCTAAGCGACTTCTCCGGTATGTTTCAAAGCCCTCTCCCTCACATTTCCCTAAATTGTCATTTCCGCCGTAACAAGATCACAATTCGGCCACCTAATACTGCCCCACCCCCACTGACGCCACGTTCCCCATACCGGCACCTTATGGCAACCCGCTCATTAACTCCCAAATCTTTTCTATCACCTTGGTCTTCAGTCCATAAATCCCTTAACAAAGACAGTCCCTCGACGGCCAGTCTGCCCAACTCCACTGGATTTACTCCCTCATCACAGCTATGCACCAACCGAACCTATAATGTATCCTTTGATTATTTGACACCCACTGAACCCACCTCTTGGATATCACGGGAAGTTAAATGTCCGAGTGAGTTTTCCCGCTCCTCCTGAACTCCCGCTCATTGCCTCATAAACTAAGGAAGCTAAGATTGCTAGCAGCTGAAACCTCTTGCGATATTATCTTGATAACAGAGACTTGGCTAACAGACCACAGCCCCACTTCGTCTTTTTCGTTGGCAGGTTACACGCCCCACCAAACCAATAAACCGAACCGTAGAGGAGGCGGTTGCTTAGCCTACGTGAGGCAGCCACACAAAGCTTCCGTTCTCCATCACCCACTTTCTGATTCTATTCCTGACACCATTTGGCTTCTGGTACAATTACCCGAGCTCCCAATCCACATAGGGTATATATACCGACCACCAAATTCAAACAGTTCTGATATTTCTCGTTTAACCCAAGCCTTCATCTTTTTTGCCGCCCCCCAGTCGTAAGATAATTGCAGGTGACTTCACTGCCCCTAGAACTTGTTGGTCCTCTTTATCCGCATCAGTTACACTACTGGAATTCGTTTCTGAAACGCACGCTGGAGGATGGACTCAGCATCTGACCACATCCACGGGGTTTCATAATATGTTAGATCTAGGTTAGCGCATAGCAATGCCAATGTTAAGGATTCAGTAATAAAACCTTTCCCTGGGAGTGACCACAATATAGTCACGTGTAGCTTACCTCTCAATAACAAAGCTTTCTCACCCATGTGTACCCATCAATCTGTCACTTCCTACATGTCGACGCGTTGCGAGGTGATCCCGGACGCTCTGTGAACCGTTGATTAGTCCAGCTTCCTTTTATCGCCTGACTCGCAGAATGCGGCAGGCGACCTTTACGCAAAAAATTTAATACTACCCGTCTGTCCACTCCGATTACCCAACATAAACCCAGGAAGCCTAGCAAGATTTGCCAGCTCCAGATGACGCTTTTAAAGGCTCAAAACCTTTCAATAAGGCGGGAGACTTCCCACTCTTAAGGCAAGCTAACCGATTGCAACACGAATTTCTTTTTGAGTCCGAACTAAACATTAAAGGCAGGAAATGCTAGCTCTTGGGTCGCCTAACCCAGTTCGGAAGACTTCTCGTATTTTCAAAGCTCACTAGCAGCTCAACTCGTCAGCTATTCCAAGCTTCATCGTATTCAATAGCTTGCGCATAAAGTCTCCTGTTAACATCGCAGAAGCATTCAATACATATTTCTGTTCCGTTTGCATTAATGACGATCATACACTTTCCGAAATCCACCAAATGCTACCGTCGGCTGGATCATCCTACGTTTTATTCGAAGTTGCCGGCATCATGAGAGTGATGAAATATACCAGGCCTTCCCACTAGCCGGGCCCTGATGGCATCCCACCAGCCCTATTTCGCACCGCGGGTCCACATCTTCCAATGCTCCTTCTAAATTTGTCCTCACTCTCCATGTCTTCTGATAATTTTCGGTCACATTGGAAAACCTCCATTAGTGTTGCACGCCACAAAAAGGGTTCTATGCCTAAGCCTAGAAACTTTCGACCCGTTAACCACACTCCAGTTTTATCCAGGCTTATGGAAAATATTGTTGAAGAACAGCTGGTTGACTTCCTTGCTACACACAGCCTTATCAACCCTTCCCAACAAGGCTTCCTGAGGGGACAGTCTTGCATCACCCGTCAGCTTGTCTTCTTGAACCTAGTTACCAACAGTGCTGATTCCCTCCGGTCGATGCTCATAATTTTTGACATGTGTAAAGTGTTTAACCGTGTTTGCCACTCCCGACTTCTAGCCAAAATTAGGACTTATTAGGTAACAAATCCACTCTTATCTTGGCTATCATCCCAACTTTCCGATTGCTTTCAGGTAGTCAACAATAACGGCTGTTTTTCAGCCATGCTATTACCAGTTGGGTCCTTCAGGGGCTCGTCCTTGGTGCTCCACTATTCCTAGTAAACATTAGCGATATCTTTAAAGTTATTCGTCAAAGCAAATCATTTCTCTTTGCCGGTGGCAATAAAATAATCTACTATTTGAGACTGATTCATGTAGCCCCACATGTCAATGAAGACCTGGAGGCCCTTGATAACTGGTGCTGCAAGTGGCTTATGAAGTTCCCTGCTTACAAGGGTTCTCTACTAACATATAAATGCCATATTCACCAGGGCTCTTTATCTATAAATAGCATGCTATTTCTATATCACACTCGGTTGAGGACTTGGGATTACAATGCTCTTGCTCTTTCAGCTTCCACGAGTAGGCCCACCATCAGACCGCTATAGCTAAGTGAACCGCCAAAATGATCTTAAGGGCATTACGCACTCAGAACTGCAGAATTATCACCTTCAAGTCTCATGCTAGTCCCACCTCGAGTACTGCCCGATCATCTTTACGCATATGCGTAAAGTCGATTGAATCGCAATCGAAACTGTGCAGCGTGCATTCACTAGAAATCTTCTAGGTCCTTCATTTACCTTAAACTATGGGGCCAGATGCGAGCTGCTCGGACTTGAACCATTGTGGCTCCGTCGAGTTAAATTAAACCTTTCAGTCCTCTTTAGTCTTTGCCCTAATAATGTCCACTCAACTAAAAACATCACACATGACGCTAGTAGTCTCCCGTATCCACTTCGTAGTAGATACCACTCGTTAGGAATACTCCTGACTTGACTATCTATCAGGGCGAAATTCTTCACAGTGGAGTACTCTTAGCTGTGGAAAATAGTCCCTAGCTCCCTGAGATCGTGTCCAAATTTAACCCAGTTCAAAGCACAGCTAGCAAAGTTACTAGATGTCCCGCTCTTAATTAACCTGACACCAGCTAACATTGAACTAGACGAGGCTTACGAACATGGGTTAGAATTCTAGTTCATGATTGCGTCTATATTGAGATCACCATCTGGGATTCATGGGATTCGGATCCACCTCGCACGTCTACGTCATTGCGCTCTTTGAACTCTCTTGCAATTATGTACTCTCTTTATTGGTTACTACCCGTTGAGCTTTTCCCAATGTGGGCCAACGAAAATGTCAACGTACTTCTTGACGGATCCATGCTTTCATCACCTTCCGTGGCTTCAAATACTTCCCGCCTGTGTACTCCTCGCGTCTCGTGTCATCTTATCCTCTTTGCTGGCTTGGCATGGCTGAATGGGTCGTTCTTCATGGCCCAAAACATCCAACTGCCCCTAAAACTGCCACCTTAACGCAGTTCTAGTTACCACGTTACGGAACAGAAGCAGTGTTGCAGCCATGTTGTCCTGATCCAGTAGTCAACATAACCCTAAGCTGGCACCCAAGCCAGATGACTTCCCTCTTGCGTTTCAGATCTCGCACCCGGAGTAGACGCGCTATAACCGGTTTCCCTTTACTAATGGTAATTCTAAATCTGCTATCCCATCACGTCTACTGGGAACCTGCTAGCCAGAACTGATGCCCGCATACTGGCCCGTTCAACCGAAACTACGCCACTTATTTCATTGGATAGCTCAATTTGCATTTTTGCGACTGGGCAAAATCACAATTACTACTGCCTCCGGAACGGCTCGCGCACCTCAGATCCCCCACCCGTACTGCTGACTATGGTCGAAAGCTACGACAATAAAAATGACAGCATAGAGGACCTTCTTGGTTAGTTTATTTAGGGAATGTTCTTACACAAAATGCCTCTTCTTCGACGCACCTTCCAGTAGAGCTTACTGCCATCCGCATCTAAATATAATCACTAATCTTGAAAGTTCCGCATTCGTAGCTTAATAAATTTCCTCCAGATAGTTTGAGACAATTTTGACAGTCTTCCTCTACATTTAATATTTTTTGGCCGTTTTTTGTTGTCTTATCTGTTTTGCATGACTTCCCTCCTAGATATCACTACTTTTATCCTACTACCGTATTACTATTGCTTGTCATTTCCTCAGATCAGCGTTTCCGTCCTTTGCGTAATGCCCTTGAGGTTTGCTAGCTCCGGCAATATCTAGACATCCGCCGTTGAGCTCCGTCCATGTTTAACGCCAGCAATGCGCACATTTAATGCGATTGCAAACGAAATGACTCGTAGTTCGCTGTTCGAAAACAGTCTTGAAAAATTAGTTTCCCGTTTTTTGCTTTTCACTGAAATACTTGTACTTTCCCCATTGCTTTCCAGCATCTCATTTCCCTTTCCAGTGTGCTTTTTCAATAACTCAAGTTTGCTCTCTCAACTTATCCCTTTTGCTTTGTTATTTGCATTTCCTGTGCTTGTTCCTCGTTAAAATGTGATCTTGTCTTGCGCATGCCTCTCGCACTATTATTATTACTTGATTGACGACGGCATCCGAGCCGGTCACGGTGGGCGACGTTTGCGGTTCTGCTATTTTTCAGTGCCGAGCGTTGACCAGCAGGTCAAATTGTTGGGGAAATCTGTGCTAAGAGTAGAATAAGTTATGAACACCCAACGAAATTTACGATCCAGACCTGGATCGAGAGTGAGAGGACGATGTTCCTACGTGTGAATATCGGTGCTGTTCGCAGCCTTTAGTTCTCGGCCTGAGCAGCGGCCCAATATTTTTGATCACGAGGAATTACACTAACCTTAGCACCGGTATTCACCAAGAATAGTTTTTAGTCGTGAAGCCCTTGAAGTAAAGGAGGCGACAATTGGTAGATAGCCAGGCTTGGGGTGTCGCGACCACTAACGGGCAGCCTAACTCCACTGATTCCTACTTCGGAATGTGCACTCGGGGTCATACCCTTTGCTAAACTACCAAAGCGATTATGCTACTTACAGTACCCTTTCGCCGACATCAGGAAAGGTCGCTGTAGCAATGCGTCAATCCTCGTAAAAAATAGTTGTTAATTCTTCCTGTGGAGGTGAGGATGCGACTCTGAGGGAAGATAAAGTGTTTAATGCCAAAACACCCGAGCTATAGAGCGACTTGTTGTCATTGACGATTTCAACTATCTTCTAGTGAATACATACAGACAGTACTAAGCAAGGGGGCTGGATGTGGCGGGAGCCGTTGAAGCCACAGCTGTATTACTGCCGGGTCGTCACCGAACGTTGCGCACCTGAGAAGCCGCATACCCTGCAGTAGCTCTCGGCGCCTTTTATTCCCAACCTTGACCCCCCGAAGCAACTTCTGGATCAGCTTTTTCAACGCGTTTTCAATGCGCGAAAATACTTTGACATCCCTGACTTAAAGGGCAACACCTGCAAGAAGACAACCAGCGGTCCGACTAAAATAGATAGCTCCGCTAATTATCCTGCAATTCTCGAAATCCAGTTCAAAAACAACTCAACAGATTTGGGACTCGGAAGGCATGGACGAGGATATGTTGAAAGTAATCAAACGTGCTGCTGGTTCTGGTGACAGATTTTGCTCCAAGGACATAGCACCGAATTTGAAATCAATTTAATCTTTCCTTAAGTTTTGGCGATTTCCCCATCAAGATCATTGTCCCAATTCAAAAGGGTGATGCAATATTTGTAAATATGTTTGTTCCTTGATGTTTGTATAAATTTAGTTAGATAAGTATATGCGTAAAGCTATTTCATATATCTAAATAGTGATAATCATATGCATGTAAATGCAGATATATATCAGTCTATATATACATATAAAAATATATACATGTATAAATAAACAGATGCGCATCTATAAGTATATAAATAGCAGTGCGCCTAAAAGCAATAATAAACATCAAGTTATCTAGTACCCACCGCAGGCATGTTGAGGCTCGAACGTAAAATTTCAATAAGTACATGTGTGAAATAGACACATACGTACATGAAAATGTCTACAAATAATTTCAAATAAACAAATACCCACACCTAAATCTCTGTATATGAAGCTATGCACGTTCCCGCTATACATGTATATCAAATACGTTGTTGCATCGACATGCACAAATTACGTAATGAATGAATGTTCATAAACATTTGTTGCCCCATGTGGGAAGACTATATGCATATATCGGTATGGCAATTAATGTCTACGCATGCGACGATTTCCCACATAATGTGACGCATTATTTTCTCGTTCTTCGCCCGTTTACCCTTAATCGTATGACATATGAATATATTGCATTTTGCCTCGTAAGGGAGTTATACTGATCTTAAGTGCCCGACGGCAAAACGTGCGTCAACTCTGGCAGCCTCAGGGTCATTTCTATCCCAACCTGCCTTTAGTCGGGTATATGTCTAACGACACCTATAAGCATCTTTAGACCAACGCAAACCTATTTCTGCCTCAGCATACGCTTCTAACATTTGCATGCGTACAGTGGACTAGTTTCACTACTGCCAAACGAATGAGCACCAAAACCCCCACCTTTGTTGCGCAGGTGAAAAAAGACTCAATTACCAACAACCTAATGCAAACAATGAAGCCATAACAGAAACAAGCGATTTTGGAAATCGGTGCTGGTAATCGGATAGTCGTGGCCCCGAAGGGGGCCGCGGTGCCGTTCACATCATTCCCGTCTCTCCCGCGGTCCTTGTTCCTTGCACTTCCGTCGTCTTCCGTGGGCCCCCGGGGTCATCTTCATCCTCTTTGTCCATCCTACGTCGTCTTGGGCTCTTCAGGTCTACCTGCAATAAAAATGGGGAATATAAATATTATTATTGCCTACCTTTTGCTGATAGGCAATGCACACAGATGTAAACTCCTTGGCCCGAGTAGTCGGCGCAATACGAGTGAATCCAACGTTGGCATGCATCACATTGCACCCATCCTGGTGTTTCGTCCAAATCCACCACGGGCCGCTCCAATCTGCAGGCGCCGCAAAGGTCCTGTGTGGCTAGTGACGGTGGTGGCCCCGATTGCCTGCGTTTCTTCAACTTCTGCAGGCTGTAGCCATCTTAAGTCATGACGGCATGCCTCTCGAATTTTACTAACTGTAAGGGATCACCAACATGCTGTATATCAACGTCGTCGGTATCCATGGGAGCACCGGAAGCCTTGCGTTTTGAAGACGCAGGCAACGGAACGGATGAGGACGTGCTGGGCATCAGTTCAAACTTCTTCCTAATTCTCCCTGTCCCAATAATGCAAACGATGTTACTGATGAATGCACTATTTTCTGCGTGGTTCTCTGTGGGCATCATGAAGAATTCTTCATCCGCCCCTGTCAACGTAGCCATATGTCACCGTTGCTCTGACAAACGCGTGATGCTTCTACATTTACGGTCAATGAAAACACGTAAATGTCCTAATGAGTGCGCTTCCCGTCCCCTTCCACACCTACCTTAAGGCTACCGCAGCGGTGACGCGTGTCCATGAAGATATGAAACCGACAAAATATTACACCAGCTTCCGGGCATGCAGCTTGAAAGGCGTTCAATTGCGCCAAGCTGCGGCAAACGATGATCGTCCTAGCCTTACCCGTCACGGGCAACATCCTTATTGGCAACAATCGCCCTGCTGCGCTTTCGTTAGGGAGCGAAGCACAAAAACTGACCGACCTAACCCATTATTGTCTACTACCGTAGCATGCCAAAGAACGTACCCACAGCCGTTAAGCTGGTGGGTCGCATCTGCTAACATCACTTCGCAGTATCGATCAGCTAAGTGCGCTCGTAATAACGGTCATGAGACCAATGGAAGGAATGGTTGCGCTGGAGACAGCTACCTACCACCTGGTATTGCCTGCTAACTCCACGCAACATAACAAATGCTGGGCAGTTTATATTTAGAAATCGGCAAATAAATATTACTTGAAAAGGTGGCAGACTTACCGACGACCATTTTGATTTCTACGACGCTTGTGGAAGCAGCAGTACTTGATGCGATATTACGGAAAAAAAGCGGGAAGAGATCGCGGATGCTTTCGGAACCAATTTCCGGAGATGACACTATGATATCTGCAAAATGACATGCGTCGTATGCTGAAAAACCCTAAAATCACATTGACAATTCGAATAAATAGCACAAAAGTGAACAAACATAGCGGCTTAACACTTCTGAATCATCTATATAGGCAGCAGTCACGTCCCTACGAACAGTCATGGCAGCCATGGGGGCGCAGCTAACGTGGTTTCCGGTTTAACATGTATTTATACCCAAAATCATTCTTTTACACAATGAGCAGGTCAAGGAGATTGAGATTAACTTGTTCCACTTCTCTAACAAGTCTTTTTTAGATCCACATGACCCAATTTTCGACGTGGAAGTTTCGTCACTATCGTATGTCCGCAGTATTTGGATTTGACGGGTCTATAAAATGGGCATGAATGTAAACTGCCATGACGAAAGTCTTCGAAGACCATGAGTGCAAGATAAAATATTGTCGATACGGAGCAAAACAGCTGGCGGGAAGACTGCTGATGGCCGATAGATGCCCTATGTTACCATGGAGTTTTACCATGGATCCTGGAGCCAAGAGACTAGGCAAAAGTCTCTTGAAAACGCGGAGGGGCGAAGAATGATGTAAAGTTTTGGTTAACCAATGTTTGAAGACATGAAGAATGGAAATGCCATCGGCATTGAGACGAATGAGGATTAATATGGTATGCGTTGAATAATATATCTGACGCTGGTAAGCCAATGTGAAATAAAAACGGGTTTTTTGCTTATTTGTTTGCTTTTGGGGGCCTAGCTGATAGCAATTATTGATATACTAATAGCCACTGTTGTCGAGGCGAATCTTGGGAGTGATGTTCGCGGTAGACAACGGTGGCGGCATCTAAAACAGGAACCTAAGTATGGCTGCAATCGTTGCGATTGGATGTCAACAAGGTGGGCATTTTAGCCACGGGCGGCTCCAGCAGTAAACATGGGCAGTTGGGCGGACTTTTCCGCTCAAGAATCGCAAGCGTTGGGCATCAGATTATGTGGCCTCGATGCGTGTGGCAAGCCACAGGAAGAGATATTCCTTACTTGAGATGCGGAGACGCACACATTTTACCAATAACCTTATTAAAAAAGGAGAGGCTGGGCTGAACTCGACGCAGTGATAAGGGATCGAGGTGTAGTTTTGCGCAACATTTCATGTAGTTTATCGAGGGAGAGTAGCCCAGAAGTCGTTTTGTAAATGTTCGTTGAAGATTCTCGATCTCCAGTCTGTCACTCTGCCGCATGTTTGAACACACGATGGAACAGTAGTCCAAAAAAGGTCTTACATGTGATTTATATATATACAAATTGCATTCCTGACCAACATTGGATTCACTCGTATTGCGCCGACTACTCGGGCCAAGGAGTTTACATCTGTGTGCATTGCCTATCAGCAAAAGGTAGGCAATAATAATATTTATATTCCCCATTTTTATTGCAGGTAGACCTGAAGAGCCCAAGACGACGTAGGATGGACAAAGAGGATGAAGATGACCCCGGGGGCCCACGGAAGACGACGGAAGTGCAAGGAACAAGGACCGCGGGAGAGACGGGAATGATGTGAACGGCACCGCGGCCCCCTTCGGGGCCACGACTATCCGATTACCAGCACCGATTTCCAAAATCGCTTGTTTCTGTTATGGCTTCATTGTTTGCATTAGGTTGTTGGTAATTGAGTCTTTTTTCACCTGCGCAACAAAGGTGGGGGTTTTGGTGCTCATTCGTTTGGCAGTAGTGAAACTAGTCCACTGTACGCATGCAAATGTTAGAAGCGTATGCTGAGGCAGAAATAGGTTTGCGTTGGTCTAAAGATGCTTATAGGTGTCGTTAGACATATACCCGACTAAAGGCAGGTTGGGATAGAAATGACCCTGAGGCTGCCAGAGTTGACGCACGTTTTGCCGTCGGGCACTTAAGATCAGTATAACTCCCTTACGAGGCAAAATGCAATATATTCATATGTCATACGATTAAGGGTAAACGGGCGAAGAACGAGAAAATAATGCGTCACATTATGTGGGAAATCGTCGCATGCGTAGACATTAATTGCCATACCGATATATGCATATAGTCTTCCCACATGGGGCAACAAATGTTTATGAACATTCATTCATTACGTAATTTGTGCATGTCGATGCAACAACGTATTTGATATACATGTATAGCGGGAACGTGCATAGCTTCATATACAGAGATTTAGGTGTGGGTATTTGTTTATTTGAAATTATTTGTAGACATTTTCATGTACGTATGTGTCTATTTCACACATGTACTTATTGAAATTTTACGTTCGAGCCTCAACATGCCTGCGGTGGGTACTAGATAACTTGGTGTTTATTATTGCTTTTAGGCGCACTGCTATTTATATACTTATAGATGCGCATCTGTTTATTTATACATGTATATATTTTTATATGTATATATAGACTGATATATATCTGCATTTACATGCATATGATTATCACTATTTAGATATATGAAATAGCTTTACGCATATACTTATCNAACTAAATTTATACAAACATCAAGGAACAAACATATTTACAAATATTGCATCACCTTGGTGCACACGTATATATGTGTAATTTATACATATTCATACAACTTTTTCACAGTCATCGGGCAAATAGATATTTATACACCGTTTTCAATTTTGCGGCCATTCATAAAAATATGCAACACAGCAAGTTAATTTTCACTATTACAGCCAATACATTTTATGGGTTTGGCATGCCAAATAGACGTCTTTTATTTTTCTGTAAATAATAACATCAATACTATCCTCCAAGATTTGCTCCTTCTGATTCATCACTTTTTCACCACGTTGCAAACTAACAGCAGCTGAGATTTAACACCAACCCTTACCAGTTATCTCCGGGTGGACAGTTGGTGTTTATCAGTCATCGTGGGTGGATAAGTTGCGTCCAACGATTTGAATGCCCGCAAAACATGGCCGTTTCGTTCGGCTGGATGTTTCGTCGATACCCGAACATAATTCCACAACCGCCGCCATCTTAAAATTGAACTTTGCACCTGCGATACCCACCATTGGTGTGGATAAACACAGTGCTCCTCTTAAATTTCCAGGTTTATTATTTCTCCTCATTTTGTACCCATATGTTTACTTATGTGTTCAGTGTGGCTTGTAATATCCCTGTAACTTTTTATCATGCAACTGAGCATACTTCTCGGTATATTCCAGAAATATACCAACATATATAATATATGCACATACACCTGCTGAAAACTACCCATAGAAAAACGCAGCCAGTAGAAATCAACGCAGGAAAGCTATTCGCCACAAAAATGAGACGCAATATTTACTCGTGAGAACAGACAAACGGGGCTTTTGCAAAAAGGAATGAAGACTCACTTGGTTAGCTAATCACGTCGGGTTCCTCATTTCTCAGAACCTTTTTTCCTAATACCACTCTCTTATTACGTTTGCCTGCCCTTAAACTGTGTGACTACTTGTGCGTCACACTTGCTGGGCCCTAAACGATTGCAATACTGACAACCGAAACCCTTGACCTGTACAACGAAAAGGCAGTCGGAAGCTGTGGAAGGTTGAGTACATTTTGGCAAGAGCGTGCGGGTCGAAATTGCGTGAGCGCTGTGCAAATGGCAACCGCGTTGGGCAGTAAACGTTCGTTTAAATAGGCAATCCAGAGCAATAAATCCTTGTTCCGCCATGTTTCATGTCTAGAAAGGACAGTGGTTTTTCATACTAACCATGATTTGGCTCAGCGCCATTGAACCGTCAGGAGTCCTGCTGCAAGAGTATTTGCCATTTTTCTGCGAATAGATGTTTTGAATTTGTGGTGCACAGAGGCAGTTGGTGCAGAAGCATTAAAAAAGAAGCGATCGGATTTCTTGAAGTTTTCAACGCAATGGGGGATTAAGAAGTGGATTAGAGTAGGATGCAATTACGGTCAGTAATATCGAAGAAAAGAGAGTATGAAGAATTTAACTGTGAAATAGTGAGGAAGGGAACTGTGGTTCAGTCAGAATGACATTGTGTTCTGGGCAGGACTACTTCACATTTCCGGCAAAACTTTCTGTGTATTTTGGGTGGTGGAAAGGCATTGGTTGCGGTAATATATGCTGAAGATTTTAGAATGTGTCTGCAGCCAGAAAAATAAAAACAATTTGTTAGAGGTGAAACGATTCACGAAATGAGCTCGATAACTCGAGACCAACCATGGTAATGCGATAAGTCGACACGGAATGCTTTTGTGCACCAAAGACTGGGATGTCTTGAGGAGCCAAGTAGTGACCCCGGATAATTGTTAATCGACGCTCTGCCGAATTCGTATTTTAGTTTTTGCTTTTCTCAGCATTACGGCAACGTTTTTACCATTGAAATTGACAGAGCTGTTGAGGATAACTAAAAACAGAAGGAAAAAATCGACGGGGAATATCGTAACAGACGGCGTTTTAAACAGAAATTAAGTAAAACCTGGTCAGCATTGAGGTGCATAGCGGTAGGCTCAACGCATCTGAGGGTACAAGAACCTTTTTGGTTGCAACTTTAACGTGCACGGTGCAGTCTTATTCATGTATAAGCAAGTATCAAGGCAGAGAAACTGAGGATCGAGCAGAAAGTTTAAACTAGAGCTCGCCATTTCTACTTACGGTGGCATAAAACCAGTTCACTGCGCGACAATGAGATACCTGGACTAGTTGGGACTTCTTTTTGTTGTTGGCGGCCACCTTACGGAGGATTGACAACTAAAAATCGTGCACGGTCATACACTGCACAATTCGACCATTAGCAGACAGACCATGGTTAAACACTGAAATTTCTGGAGTTTTCGGTCAGCCATCGGTATTTATTTAGATTCTGCAGTCAATCTTTACGAGGAGACCATGACCCTACAAGTTCTAAGTTTTAGGACATATACATTCTTGCTATTTGAATGGAAAGCCAAGATGAAGCCCGGGTCTTAGTAATTCTCTTTTGCTTCGCTCTCGTCATCTGATCTAAATTCGTGGATACTGACCGAATTAGAATAGCCACATTCACTGAGAGGGTGTTTCACTCATGTTTCGGCCTCAGCTATACCTAAAAATTTAAACTTGCTTGCTAGTTAGAACCAGTTCACTGAGTGCCTCATGTTAGGCCCTCCTGATCGGTTACTGTAAATTGCCTTTGTTTCTTGCAGTAGCTCGGCTGTGTTTGCTCACAAAGTAGCTAGAAGACACCATTTCGCTCCACTGAAAGACCTTGGGTGGGTCATAATGCCCCTGAAGAGTACAACCCAGACGTTTTTTAAATAACGTTCAGTTGGTCGGTGTGTGGTGCAGAATCAAGCAAGCCCAGCAAGAACAAATGCAGAGTGAAATAACGGCAGTTGTGGCGAACAAGAAAAAAGAGAGAATTAATCGAGATGTGCAGCTGTGAACCAAACTACAAGTACCTTACTACCTTCACTGTCAAAGTGGTCGTGCACATGATATGTTCGATAATCAACCAGTGTGAAGAAAAAGGGTAGTTCTGTCGACCAGGTTAGTCGCAATGGAAACCGAAGTAAGTAGTTTCCGAGTATCAGGCAAGCAAAGCAAACTAGATTTTATATTGGGAACTTCTCGAGAATAAAATGAGATGCGATGGATTGGCAGATTTAGGAAAAATGTTTGGCTAAAAAACTGGAGACGATGGCCTTCAAAGTTATATCCCATGGGGTTATGATTATAACACTAAAATAAGAAGAGCCAAAAAATCGCCGAGTAAAATAACGATAACTCAGAAAGGAAAATTGGGGCCCTACACAGAACTACATGAAACGGGAAGATCGCAAATAAGAAGTGCGAAGAATGCTGTGATGTGTTAATCCATGAAACGTTTTGCAAAGAGGTTTGTCTGATGGCAGCTCGGTTTGGACCTGAGACCGCGTAGATTTATTGGGTGGCTGGCAAAATAGACAAAAAATAACAAGCAAACAGAAAATCAAACCAGCCGAATGTCCTAGTAGGTGGGTTGGAAGTCCCTAGGCACCAAACTGAAAATCGCTATAAATGAGTGATCCTCCAGCGGGACTGCAACTTTATATCACTGCCACTGAATTTACCCGTTTGACATGCGCCGGTCAAAGCACTGTGTCTTAAGTCGTCCTGCACTGTTTCAAACTTGCAGGCAACCCGAATTCTTCGGACCCGTGTACGGGACCGTCGTAAGACCGCTAATAGAGTATCGCAATCCGGTTTGGGTGCCACACTTACAAAAGGGTATTAGTTGCATAGAAAAGGCATAGAAGCGTGCTACTAAGTTCATAGCTGGCATAAGGCAAAAAGCTATGGCGGAGCACTTCATGGACTTAGAAATTTCCATCGCAGACACCGACGCATGCGTGGTAACGTAACTGAGACTCTCACCTTAGGGAAAGCTACTTCAAGTCCGAATTCTGACTGAATATTCACTATTATATCAGATAGCAAAAGACTGTGGCTAAACCACACAAAGCTTCTGATTAAAGCTAGATCATTCGCAGCAACGTGATTCTATTAAACTAGCGACTACCAGAACACGTGGTTAGTAGTAATAATGTCGATGGAATACAATAGCTCTAAAGGCCCGCTGGGTGGCCGCATAAACAAAGCTGAAGCCCTAATTTTCAGGTGTGAACATAAAATATATTTCTCGGAAACGATGTTGTGCCAGGAGCTTTGCTTCACAGAAATTCATAAAAATAAATTACGCGGTGTTGTAAGCTACTTGTGCCGGCCGACAACAGCCCAAACTGGATTCTCGAGTGCCTGGAAGCCAATTTTTCGTCTTGTGCACAGCATATTGAACTGAAGTAGACCAAACTAGGTTTGAGTGAAAGAAAATTCGGAGTTGGCCTAGGCACGACTAGCTGATCAGCGAGAAAATGCAATGACTTTAGCATGAAAGACTAAGTATCTTTTCAGCACTGATCAGAGATGCACGTGAGGAAGCACGGAGGCTTACTATGATTATACAAAACTTGGAAGAATAAGAACAATGTGGCAAGGAAAATATACTTTAGAAGGAGGCTGAGCCTGAATTGAGTACATGGTAACTATTTTACTTGCTTTAGGGTCAGTGAGACGTTCTAAATTCGGATTTTGATAATTAGACAAAATATCCATGGCGTGCAAAAGCTGGTTGGTGTGGAGTCTAAGTGAGAATACATCTATGTAAGCCATCAGTTTCTGGTGAAGGGTGATTTAGTTTCATATGCAAATGGCCCAGTTTACGCAATCAGTAACCTCTCACCAAAGTGACTCAGGTTTCTTGCTGCCCCACGAAAAGAGGTACACCGGGAGCAAAGGCAAAAGTGTGCGGTGGTACGCTGACTGCAACTTGAGAAAGTACGAAAACACGGGAAATTTCTGGCCACAGGAATGCCTTTGAATAAGGCACAGACGTTTTGCTTGCTGTGGTTGGTGTCAGGCGCTGGTAGCTTATCCGGTGTAAGCCCGGTTTGTTTGGCCCCGGTGATGTAGTAATCGTGACCTGGAGTTGAATGATTTCTTGGCAAAGTTAAGCTTGTCCTTCGGTCTCATTGAGATTCTTGTTCACTTCAGTTGCTTAGTTTGAATTTGATCCTATCCAATACGTGATCGTATATTGTCCCTGGCATAATGCAATCGGTAGAATTCCTCACCCCGAATTCGGATGTGGATAATGGTCACATCGAACGCAGAAATTATGCGTCCCCTTGTTTTTCGTGAGCCTGGAGCCACACTCGAATTTTCACCGCCCTTTACAGCCTAGGTTTCCCGCAAGGTTCACTCGATCTTTTATTCTCTCTGGTGATCTGCCTTAATACATATTTAGCCACTGTGACCCCTCTGCATTTGCGTTGAAATTACCCTTACTAGTTTAACCCTATCATTCTGGGATGCGGTTAGTTGAAAGCTGCTTTCTTCAGACCTTTACTGGTGATTCAGACAGAGATTGATACAGATTAATACTTGAAGCGACTTGAATTCTTGAGGAATTAGGCAGTTTTGAAGCCGTAGATATTAGTTCTTGGTTCGTGAATGGTCCTTTACTATACAAAAGTGAGTACGGAATTGAAAACGAAAAATTAGAAGAGAGCAACTGCGCCGATCTGCGGAAGACAGACTCTAGACAGTATTTACTTAAAAGCGCCGCCGGCAAAAGCGCCATTGGTGGCCGGAATGAACATTCACCAAGGCCAGCGAGCCCAAAATCCTGAATGCATTTGAGATACTGCTAGATATAAGTAAGCGGCAGGTTCCTTGGTTGCAAATCAGGGTGCTAGAAGTCCCAAAATTACACTCTAAGGCTGTCATCATCCCTCGGCTGGAAACTGCGAAAAAATGATCAGCTGGCATACTCAACGAAATGTTGTTCCAGTACTGCAAAGTCTCTAATGTCGCCGAGGAAGAGCGGTGGTCACCCCTCCTGGCTTTATTTCGGTCATAGAGCGATAAACTATTCAGCCAGCAGAGAGTGAATATACGAAAGACCGATGATTTGGGTGGCTAAACTTTCATCAAAACGAATGGATTTGTTGTACTGGGGGTGATTAGATAAAACTGCGATTGATAAAGAAGAATGCTGAGATAGAAAACCGCCATGGACCAATAACCAACTAACCTACGAGGTTAACCCATATCATTAAGAAGCTAAGCGTCAGGTGCCACAGGACATTAAACACGCTTGCATAATCAGCTGAAATTGGTCTGATCAGTGTGTACATGTGTGCACGCAGGACTGCGGGGCTAGGACAGCAAACCCATTATGTAATAATGGGAACGGGGTGGGAAAGGATCCAACCCCTGGGGAGCCTAGCAGCCGGTTGCATTGCAGGTCATTCAGTTTCAGTTATATTTGGAGCCTGTGGGGTTAGCCGCCTAGGCGGGGGTGAAAAAGAGTACTCTTACCAAGACATCCGAATGTAATGGGGTCTCAAGATGAGCGATCATCACGAGACTAGTTGGAATATGGCATCCTTAGGTCAAAAATGATTTTCTCTGTCGAGTGTTTCTTGACAGAACCAGAGGCTTCATAAGTCCGGTTGGACAACCGACTCAAAGAGGAGAACAGAATCCACGCCGGGCTTGTGCTTTGCTCATGGAAAAAGAGGGTGCTGAAAGACAAATTCCTAAAGAGGCAGAGAATTCGTTCCAGAGGCCGGTCAGTCCTTCAAGTCAAATAGGATTCCCAGGTGATGGCTGAACAAACATTCCTTCTGTCGGCTGAGTGCTCATCTGACGAGGGGCAACCCAAGAACCACATCAAGCCAGCTCCGGCTGAACATGGAGACCCAAATTAACTAGATACATGGATAGAAACCACCAAGCCACTTTTTGAAATACTCCGACAGTCCCACTTAAGGAGATTAAAACAAAAATTTCAATTAGATAAATAAGATTATTCATTCTACTTGGGCTTTAAAGTTGGCTCGGATAAACCCCGCCCTGTGCTCGCAAAACAGAAGTCGGGCGCTCCAGGAGACTTTGGAAACGGAGGAGCGCAAGAAGTCTGGAAGGACATGAGTTTGGATGATTCTTATGCTGTCACGCACAGACAGTTGCTCGAGACGACCTACTGATGCAGACGCTTGCAATTTCGTCACATAAAGAAAATTAGCTAAAAATAGAGTGGATTTCTGCGCAATGCCAGAGGGCAAACATTTAAGTTCTGAAATACATACAGAGGGAATGGATTACGGATGGGGGTGTTTCTCAAGGAGTTTTGCAGTGCAGGAATTTACCGGGCCGATATATATGTTCATATGATGAGTGAATGGACGCTTACTGTGTGGCGTAAAGCTACGAAATATCCTCCAAAATAACATCGTTAAGGCCGGAAATCATTAGATCACTGTCACAAATAAATTCGGTACCCCGTCTTATGCATGCTTTCGTTTGCTCGAAACTTTGTTCTTTCGCACTCGCCGCGCGATTTTGACACTCACTTTTTGGAACCCATGTGAACTACGTTATTATTTCGCCACGGTGATATTGGCGCTGAAGTTGAGACATTTGTGATCGCATATTCGAGGTTGGTCTGCACCTTTACAATGATTACCTTTAGGATCCAGTAGGGCAGGATTTGTGAATCAATCGTGTTTTGAATCTGGGTTTCGACTTGGGTTGTTCATTGTTCAAATGCTGTCTACAATGCTCAGTTTGATCAGTTTAGAACGAGAGAAAGGATAAAAAATGGAACAAGCCAAAAAACTGACCCGGAAGGTCTCTGGTGAAACTTTGGTTGTCTTTGATTCCGTAACGTTTGTCAGTTCTTCTAGTCCCGTCGGTGCTAGTTCGTGTTTTGGTGTTATTGACTGTAAGAAAAGTGATGCTTATAAGCGTAGAATTGCAGAATAAAAAAGAGGGTCAACTGCCGCCAAGGAGCTATCTGAGATAAGAGACAACGTCGGGATGTGGAAGGCAGAACGGTTTTCTGTTGAAGATCGGTGTGAAGACATAGGTCGAATAGCAGATAACTCGCATTAACCAAGCCTGTCACTTCTCTGGCTCAATAGTCCTTATGCTCACCCAGGGTAGACCTGTTGAAATTGGGCTGGCGCCCCGAGCAGTACTGCAAGTTCGTGAAGCAATTGGAGAATTTCATCAAATCGCAGGCATTGGATCGAAGGCAGAGATCGTGGCCGAATGTTGCCTCGCGAAAATGCACATGCCATTTCGTGTGGTGGCGCGGCGTTATCCGCGTCCAAATTTTTCAGCATCGAACACAGATTATAAACTTTTCGGTTATCATGAAGGCTCTACGAAAAAGCTCTTGATCATGATAAAGACACAGAATCTGCTTTATTACCTGAAAAAGTCGCAGAAAATTATCAGATAAAATCCCACCTTGATGAAGAGGATTACCTGAGCAGGCCTCACAAATCGCCTCAAAAGACAGAGGTGTTGCCCAACCAAATTAATTCCAAAACCGGTGTGGTTCGATCGATTTTTTCGATCACCCATAAACCAGTTTGCTTAGGTGTTGTCGCTGTGAGAGTGATCACCCACGCCAGCTTCGTAAGGGCGGATAAGTTTTTTTAATTTCGACTGGACAATTTGTACACAAACAGCGACTTTCAAACACTCCGATGTCTTCAGATTGAACAAGGTGGACAGGCCGCAGGCTGTTGCTACCTGTCAAAAGAAGTTGTACCTCGGTTCGCTGCACAACAGTGAACAAATCCAGCCAGTGGGTTCATATTACAATGGTCGACCTGCACATGCAACCCTTAAAATCATTTGATACAGTTTTGTCCGGGTGACCGCATTTGCGGAACGTGAGTTGTCGGCTGGGGAAGTAAAAAGGTTGACTTGCTGCATTGTGAATATCCGTCAGAGTTGCACTGAATTATGGAGCGGGGAGTCGTTGATTGTCAGGTGTCATCCGCAGTGTTCAAGGCAAGAGGGTGGACACAGTGTGTTCCTTCAGAGATAAAAGGTCTGGCCAAACACACTGCTGCGGGGACGGAAATTACAGAAAACCAATTGAACCGACTGTGCGGTCAAGAATTTCCTGCTGTATGGGGATGATCGCCCCAAAGCACCCAAAGAAGATCTTGTGACACTGGAGGCAGTGTTTAAGAGGATGAGACCTCTCCCTGGTAATCTGAAGTAGATAATGTGGCTTTTGCAGACAGACTTACTGTGAATAACAGACCATGTGTGCTTCAGGGTTTGTTTGAGAGAAAAGGAACATGTCAACTTGCGTCACACCGCTCCTCGAAGTGAGTTCTTATTTAGTTTCCAGTCAACTAGGGTATCTTTATAGTAGTCTTAACACCTTTAGAGTTTTTTTCTGGTCAAGAAAATTTGCCAAATTTTTCTGGACATCTTATTTGGCGCTGATCCCGGGTAAAAATTCAGCTGATTTTCCACTTGAGATTTAACTGCAACACCCAGCTTTGACACAGCGTTCTAGTAAACGCCTTTATATTGCAAACCGTAACCAACATCGATCTATCACTCCCTTTTCACGATTAATTGCACCAGGCAGCCCGTCTACTCACTTTCTCCTTTACCAGTCCCGTAAATTATCGTCACTGTCCAGTCGCCCAACACCAACGCGACACATAGACAGCTAGATACTCTTCTTTTATCGTCACATTTCCACAGTTTTCTACCACCCTCCTTAGCGGCCGTCGAAATTAGCTGGTTTTTATACTCTCTATTGTTTACATACTGCCTAAAACGTTTTTTGACGTAGATAGAGCCTTCCTCTCCATATAAATTTTCAGTGTTCCATTTCTATCTGACTATATTTTGAATAACCATTGACTGTCACCACACTGGTAATGATACAATCTCAATTCAGATAATGACGTTTCCACTATACGATTTGACAAATTTTTTGGCACCCCTAGGTGTATCCCTTATAACACAACCATACATCCATACACATCGTCCCACTTCGTTAAAATGGCGGTCTCTAGGCATAAACGTACTAAGATCGTAGCGGCTAGACGCACCGCGTCCACACCCTCACAACCCATTCGCCGGCCTCCAGCGTGCACTATTAGTGTCACAGACGCGTTCGTGGAGACTAATAATAAAGTACAAAAATTTAGAGCAAGCGATTTATGAGATAAACAACAAAATATTACTGATGTAACCAGTGATTTCAAGGCTGCTTCCTCTTACCTACCTAAATAAGAAAACCGAATATCCACTGCGCGGACATCTCGCTGGTGTCTGTCGGGCTTTCGACTCAATATCATCAGAAATCAAGCAGAGAAACCTAAGATCTTATAATGCTATGGTTTACAATGTCCCTGACCGCATTCCACAGGCTTGTTCAAAACCACTGTCCTTTCTGCTTGCAATATGACAGGACAGCCTTGCCACTGTTTAAGACTACTTAAACGAATGTTGAGCAGATCATGTCCTGTATTGTTCCAGTTCCTTAGCTCCGCTGCTGCAGAGCGATTTTTGGGGAGTGAAGCTAAGATAGCCTCAACTACCCCGTTCAAGTCCATAAAAATTACCCCTGATAAAACCCCTATTCAAAAGGAGGCCCTCAGACTGAATGCAGGTGAGGACTCAAAGACGGTTCCAGCAAACATAAATCCCCCAAGCTACCCGGCATAGCTAGGAGGTTGGTAACTAAACCGGTCCCTGTAGCCCCACCACAGCCACAGGAAAGTGTTGACTTAGACAGCTCATTACCGTCTCCTTTGCCACGGCCTTCCCGGAAACACCCGCTTATAAACCCCTAACCTACGACTTTCTTCGTGGGCCTCAATACCTTCTCTCCTCCCCACAAAGCAAAAATGTCTAGCACCAACCAAAACTCGCCCTGGCCCATCCATACCCTTAAGATAATAGTTTACTGATGGTAAACCTGCGCTTACACCATCAACAAGCATCATACCACTCCCCGGTGAAGCAACGCCGGCGTTATTAGCCCAGCGACCAAAGTACTCCAATCCCACTCTATTCCATCCCATTGTTAGTCCCATTACCCCGGTGCCTCAACTGCCTGACTGTAATCGCGCTGACTTTCTATTGCCCGCCGTTCGTTTCACGGGGACCGAAAGGTCACTGCCGAGAGCTTTTCCAAGCCGGAAGAAAACTGCAGACTTGCACCGTAGATTTACAAGACCTAGCGATGCACCAGCTGTTCCCCGCTAAATTCCTTCGCTGTTGCGTCAGATTTCCCAAGACAGCTGGCTCTGACCTCCATTAAACACACCTCCACCGTCATATCGGTACTACCACCAGCCTCCGCCTACTAGCGCCTCAACCCAAACACAAGGACCGCGCCTCCTTCCACTAATGTCTTTTTTTGCCCACACCTACCCAGCCAGAAAAGTCTCTTTTTCTCCCCCCTCCGGAACCACCACCGACACTTCTTTTTTCCTACCCAAACCCACTCCCGTTCTGCCTCCCTCCACAATAGTCCCTCCAGTACTTCGAGTTACCCCCATGCTAGCATAAAAAAGCACGCTATATGCCCTCGTTCTTCCTCACCTCCACCTTCTTCTGTCGTATCTCATTTAACGCCCACTAAAATAGAAGTAATTCCATTTTCTTACCCAACTACTCCCATTACAATTAACCCTCCATGCACCGTCTCTCTATCTTTGCAACCCCTTCATTCACCCCGCCTAGGCGGCAAAATACCCTTCGCTTTCGCGCTAAGTAACTGTCGTTCAATCCTAAATAAATTCACTCACTTAAAAAGCTTCGCTGCGTCTTCCAACCCGGATATAATCTTCATCACTGAGTCTTGGCTTACCGAGGAAACACCTAATAATGCGACTCCTCTTGCGGGATACCAATCCTTTAGAGGTACTAGAGACGACCACCGTGGGGGCGGTTGCCTTAATTATGTAAGGCAAGACCAATCAGTCTCCGTTTTTACGCGTCCCACACTCGAACGGACCCAAGAATCGGTATGACTCACTACCAAGGTATCGTCCTGTGTTATCCATACTGCCTGTATCTCTCGCCCTCCAGCTCACACTGAAATTGGGCTCCCCCCTTAGCGGACGCATTTGGCCATCTTGCATCCCTCCCATCAACATCGGAAATCATTGCCTGATACTTCAATCTCTCTGGCCTAATCTGGTCCACGATTACGGCTCCACCAAGTCTGACATCGTTCGCCTAGCATCTACACCATGGGGTTGGATACAGCACGTAGCGTCACCCACCAGAAATAATAATATATTAGATCTCATCTTTACACATACTGATCACCACATCTTGGTTCATGTCGAAAAAAAATCTCCAAGGGGCGGCCACAGGGTGGTTCACGGTAGAATCCATGTCCATGCCCCCCTCCCTTACCATCCTATTGATACAATTCGTCCACCTTATCTTAACTAGCAGCACTTTCCCTCTCTAGTACGCCAACTTGACTGGGGAAGCTTTTTCCTAGCGACTGACCCACAGACGGTTGCAGATGAATTTTATAGCAACATGGCCACCTGCATCTCGAAACTGGCCATTATAGAACGAATGAACAGAAAAAAGACTTCACAACTTGCCTCCCTGAAAGCCAAATATTCCAGGTTGCAACGGCACTTTTCCTTGACATATGACTTTTCCAAGTTTATTCTTTTGCACCATCTGTCTGACACTCTCTCGCCTAATTGAATCTCTCCTACGGAAAGAAGAAGCTAAGGCATTGAGGCATAAAAATCACCCCATAATGCTTTCAAAACTATATAAATTAAGATCCCATGATCGCAAACCATCAGTGAACTCCCTATTTTTGCCTAATGGTGAGTCTGCGACATCCCTAAAGGACATAGCTGAGGCGTTCAATTAATATTTCGCCTCCTCCATGGCCCCAAGGGCAGTCAGCGACCCACCCGAACTGCAGAATAAGACTAACTCCACCTTATCTTCTGTATCCTTTGATGTTAAGACTATTGAACGGCATTTAGACAATTTCAAACCAGGTTCTTACCAAGGCCCTGATGGCACCCCTCCATCAGCTGTTCTTAGTTGCGGCCCTGACCTACCTTAGCTGCTGCTCAACCCCTTCATAATTTCAATTAACTCTGGTGTAGTTTCAGTCAACTGGAAGAAGGGGTCTCTGCATGATATGTCCAGTTACCGTCCCATCAACCACACGCCTGTTACCTCCAAGGTTATGGAGAAGGTGGTAAAACGATCCATCTTGGACCACCTTGTAGCCTTCAAACCCCTTAACCCCAAACAGCACGGATTTCTCCAATCTCGTTCTTGCTAAACCTGTCAATTTGACTTCATAAACTTCATAACTAACCTAGCAAACAGGGGTATGGCATTCTCAGTCATCTACCTCGATATGTCTAAAGCCTTTGACCGTGTCCCTCACCTGCATCTTTTATCCAAAGTAAGCTCCTTTGGCATCACCGATCCTCTTCTATCCTGGCTCTCGTCTTACTTAACCAAAAGATCACAGGTGGTCTCCATTGACGGCATTACCTCCAATCCCAGACCTGTAACTAGTGGCGTCATACAGGGCAGCGTGCTTAGTCCCCTGCTATTCCTTATGTACATTATTGATACACTAGATTCAGTATCTCACTGCGTCCCTTCCCTGTTTGCTGATGACATAAAATAGTTCACCCTCTTAAATCAAATGAAGTTAGTACTGCGGTCAGAGACATTTGTGTCGATTTGTCTGCATTAGACGACTGTTGTGCCCCCTGGATGATGAGCTTCTCCGCCGATAAGAGCAAACTGCTCACATATGGATGTACACTACCTAAAAATTCAATTTTGTTACATGGATTTCCTATTGCATGTAGACCCACAATCCGTGATCTTGGCCTCAACTACTCAGCCTTTCGAAATTTCTCAGAGCATGCAGTTATTCAGTCGGCTAAAGCTAGGAGAAATGTAAGTCTGATTTTTTGCACAATAAAACTATCCGACAGCATCCTCAGCATTTATAAAACACACTTTCGTCCACTCCTTGAGTATGGCACTTTGATATACTCCAGTATGTCAAAGTCGGATAGGATCCCCATTGAAAGTATTCAGAGACGCTCAACTAAGCAAGTGATAGGTTGGTCGACGACTCTGAATTACAAGGAACGCTGTCTAGCCCTCAAACTTGAGCCACTTTGGCTACGGTGACTGAAAATTAACCTGGTTTTCTGCATAACCTGGTGAATACGCGGTCCTTCTCTACCGACCCACCTATGTTATCCTTTGCCATCCCCTACCCTCTCCGTCACAGGTTCCTAACCATCCATACAGAAATCGCCAAATCCTCTTTAAGGTCGCATTTCGTTTTGTTATTTATTCCAAACATTGGAACAAACTTCCCGTTAGCATTCGGTGAACACAGAACCGATCCAGTTTTAAGGCTGCCTTAAATATTTATCTAAGTGTCACCCAGATCGTTCAATCGACCAACACCCCTATCTCGGAAGTGCGTGCCTTTGAGTCAGCCATCGATTTTTAAATACACATCCCACCCCCTGCTTTTCATTACACTCCATCTGAGGGCGCAAGGAAACCTAGTATACTAACGTAATACGGACAACACCGAACATTAACCCTCGCTGATCGCTGGGTAAATGGGGTAGTCGTGACCATTTTAAGGGGCACCTACCTCTGGCCCACCACTAGGCCAAACGCTTCCAAACTGGCAGACGTGCAAATACCATTCACTCCCATACTCCTCGGTTCTACCCTGGTCACCATACCACATAAGTTCTTTATTGTCAGCCAATCCTAAGTCGGACCTTTGTATTGTAAAATATTGTCCCATGTGAAATTCATTGACCCAACAGCCTAACATCGCCTTCAAAAACGAAGTCCGGAAACTGGTGACTGTTCAGACCATTATTCGCTTGTACGATCTTTATCTCTCAGAGACTCGGGCGTACTAAGTTTGGTTAGGATTATAACAGTTACTACAGTAAAGTCTCCAAAACCTGGATCTCAGCCAACAACACTAAATAACATTAAGGTCCGTGATAGCAGAAGGATGATGGATTCTATGACACCTATAACCGCAATTAACCCTTTTTATATCGGTCTTCTCACCCTGGATTCCTTTCTTCATAGACTTCCCTGCCCCTGATTTACTCTGCCAACATGAAGGGTCCTGTCTTTATGCTGGGTATTGCCGGAACTAGTTTCTCTCTTCGTAGACATTTCTTCAGAGAACATATTCGAGGTTCCTTTTGCTCTTCCTACCTATTTATCTTGCTCCCCAATAACCTGCTAATGCGAACCAGGAAGACTCCTTTCCTTTAAGCACCCAGCCTAGTTTCATTTATAAAAAAGGAAAATCTGTCCACGTCACACAGGCGATGTGGTTCGCTTATGCAACACACAAGCCCACATTAGTAAGTTTCAAGCAGCACTCGTAAATGAAAGCAAGATAAAGCGTTGACGATGACGGAGCCCAACGTACAAGTGTGCGTCTTACGGCCTAAACCACCATCCTCCGTGTGCTTACTTATCCCCACTTTTGCTTTTTAGTCCGTGCGGAAACACAAATGACTGCGACAGGTTTGCTTCAGCGTCTTCGAAAGTGGGGAAAACAGACCACCCCCAGCAGTTGCGAAAACAACAACGCGGCAAATTAAGGTCAGGCGGAGGAGTTATGGAAAGTTCCTATATGGGTTCAACCACTATTCGGTTAGAAAAAAATAAAAGTCTCTGCTGAATCAGGTTGACCCCAGCAACCAAAGCACACTCGGGCTGCGAAGGAATGGGCCACCTTCTACAATGGATATATATGCCATCAGCCCAGATCTGACCCTGCAAAAGAGGAAACCGCACACCGCCCTTTTCGGTAGATAAACATTTGGCTACTTTGTTGGATGGTCTGGGGAATTAGCTCATCGGACTATCCACTTATGCTTCACCACCCACCACTCTATTTTTCAACATGCCCCTGTTCCCCCAGCCGCTCACTTGGTACGTATGCTGACGTCTAGAACAATTGCCGTCGTTCTTCTTTCTTAATTATTCTTGCAAGCTTACTGAAACTACTGTGGTACAGGTTTTTGTCGTCCTGTTCAAGCACGAATTACTGATCCCGATATCCTTATGCTTCTCCCTTCTCTTCTTTCTATGACTTCTCGTGACAAATCCTATCCTACCATTCAGCCCACACTGCCATCCGCGACCCATTCAGTTGTGCCCTTTCCTGGCAACTGGAAGTAGTGAACATCGTTGGTAGATCACATGATCAGTTATAATTGACTCCCTGTAGCATGTATACCAGGCGCGTAGACCAGAAGAGTTCCAAAAACAGAGCAAATAGTGACTTTATTCCCTAACCATTGCGCTGGCCGTCCTATCAGACCACTGTAATCTGCGTCTGCGAAGATGTCGGAAGACAAACAGGAACGCGTTTCAAATAAGGACTATAAAGCACAGGACTGACTGAGCCACATGCTCTATAGGGTGCAAACAGCCGATGTTTGTTGCATACGTCCCGTCAACGGAAACTACCCCCATGACAGTTCTATGGTCCCTGTAATCTTCGTAAGAAACTGACTGTTATCACTGTTCCCATTTTTGTTTGCTCACCTTAACACCAGCTGGAACAAATTCCAGACTGCCCCCTTCCTCCGGCTCTTCTCCAGGCTCGCCAATGACCACAGATTCAACGCAAACTATCGCCGACAGCTCCACTCCATCATTTGCGCTGGTTGTCTATCCCCGTTAGGAGGCTGCTATCCTAATCTGACGCTCCAGTACCTGGCCGTGCAACCCAAAGATCAACCAAGCCACGCTAATGACCGCCCCGGGTGCCTCATCTTAGATGGACCATCACGATTGTCCAAATAGTTACTGACACTACTTAAATGCCGCGCAAACCCCAACCTCCAAACCCATACCGCCACAGAACAGCATAATCTCCGATATTAAACACGGACAACACGTCATTCATGGCAAGTGTATTTGAGGATTGATTGTAAATCTTGCACGTACTGGTTTCCTTCGCGCCACACATCACAATTCACTCCCAGCCGGATAGGTCCAGTAACCATTTTTGTAAGTTCAATTTTTCATATATTTTCGTCCCGTAAATTGTTTGATGCAACCTTGAAGGTATCCTGCTGTTTCATTTTAAGCATTATTTTGACTATTGAATGTTGTTAATTACCATTCTTCATCGAACTCCTATGATATTTAGTGTGATTTCGACTATTCTCCATGCCGTTACTACATCCAAATTGATCTTCATCTTTACCATATTACCCTCCTGATTTTTCATGAACCCGGCCGCTTGACAACAACCACCATTTCCACCCAGCCAAGTTTTGCATCTACGATGCGCACCTTTGATGCATCTAAACAAGGATTGACTCACAGTATGCGACTCAGTCAGCCCCAGAAAGTTTTGGCGGTGGATTGTCTAGCTCTGATTTAAAGCCCAAAAATTCGTGATTAGCCCATCTTATTGCAGGTTATGTTCATGAGAGCACAGAAACTACATCTTCACGAATAACGTTTTCTTTCACGATTTTCCATTGCACCAATTTGTGTAAATTTGATCTTGCCGTGCGCAGGACCCTCGAAAGTCGAGAAATATACTTATTATTATTATTTTTATTATTATTATTACTTTGCCGCTCCGAGGTGATGTTGCATTGCGGAACATTTGGGTACCCAAAAATTGGCTAAGCATACCGTGGGCGATGAAATGATAGTTATTTCATCATCCTGCAGTAAACTTCAAGAAACCGGAGCAAATTCGCAGTTTTCCGCCTGGCAGCAAAGTTTTAACGAACTGCACTCAACGATCGGCTATTGCAGGGGAAGATTGGACTGCACCACTGGGTATGGTTCGGCACCGCTTTCGATTGGATTCAGTCAACATACCCGACGACATAAGCGAAACATTTTTGAGGGCAAAAATGCCAGATGAAGACAGAAGTACATTGCGTTTTTCGTGGTGGACTGAAAGCGACGCAGAAGGGCCGATGACGGAGTACGGCATGACGTCTTATCCATCGGATGCGTTACTGCACCCATTTTGCGTGAATTAAGCGCTGCGAGATAAAGGCGATGCATGGAATGCAAAATAAGAGAGCCATATTGCATAGAACAAATAGCAACTTTCACGCTGACGACTTTCTCGGTTTCTTTGTTTAGGGGCAAACAGCTAAGGCACTAGTGATGGAGTTGATGGAACTCCTCAAAAAGACCGATTTTCACCTTAAGAAGTGGATATCCGATAATCCTGGCGTCTTGTAAGTCAAATCGACAAACTAATGAGCAAAGGGAACTTGTCGGCCATACATTCCCCATACTGACCGAAAGTACTCTCAGGGTGCGTTGGGATGTCGGGGCCGATGGGTTCCTTTCCGGCAGGACATCCAAAATTGGCCAGTCACACGTAGGGAGATCATAGTATCATGCCTTATCGAAACCAAGGAGCACCGGTGGTCTCCATTGACGGCCCTAGCTTTAACCCCAGGACTGCTACTATTGGCGCCATACATGGCAGATTAGTTGGTCCCCTGTTATTCCTTACCTGTATCAATGACGCACTGAACCCAATATCCCACGGTGTTCCCTTCCTGTTCGCTTACGACATAAAAATAGTTAACCGTCTTAAGTCCAAGTAAGTTAGTATTGCGGTTAGAGAAGTTTGCCTATTTGTCTGCTTTCGAAGGTTATTGCACCTCCTGGCTGATTAGCTCCATTATCGACAAAAACCAAATATACAAATGCAGATTTACAATGCCTAAGAATTCAATTTTGCTACGCGAATCTCCCATTTTATGTACAACCACGATTCGTGACCGCTGTCTCAACTACTAAGTCTCCCTAATTTTCTCAGAACAAGCAGTCATTCAGTGGGATAAAGCTAAGCGAAATATAATTCTGATTTTCCGCACAGTCAGACTACCCGACATCATTCTTAGCATTTATAAAACACGTTCAACCACTCCCTGAATAAGGCAATTTAACATTTGTAAGGGATGGAAGGATTTTCACTGAAAGTATTCAGATATGCTTCACCAAGCAGGGGATGGGCTGGTCGACGACTTCGAATTAAAAATCACGTTGTTTAGCCCTGAAACTTCAGCCGCTCTGACCATGGCCACCGAAAATGAAGCTGGTTTTTCTACGCAACCTTATGAACAGGCGTTCCTTCTCCACCTGCCCACCAATATTCGCCTCCGACGGGCCGTACCCTCTCCGTCACAGAACTCAAACCATCAACACATAAATTTCCAATTCCTCTTCAGGGTAGCACTTCTTTCCTGTTGTTCATTCCAAGCCTTGGAATTAACTTTCCATCACCACTCGCTGCACATATGGGTAATCCTATTTTAAGGATGCTACAAAATGCTTACCTAAGCGCCACCCAAATCCTCCAGCCAACAAACACCTATATCCGGGAAAAGCGCGAATTTGAGTCAGCCGTCGCTTTCTGAAAAACAACGCTGACTCTCTTTGCTGCCCAACAATCCGCATGACGAAATCTGGATGAGGTACCAGCGAAAATGGTAACAACGTGGCACTGGACATAGATCGAAGATTGAAGTCTCATGTAAGTTAACGCCCTGTTCCGGCTAGTTCATTCCTACCATTCCCATCTGCCACGGGATGGGAAAGGTTTCCCAGAAGCCAAGTGGAGGACATCGTACATAAAAGCCAAACTGAGGGCTTTCACAAAAATGTTTCTGCCTACGATGGCAAGTCGATGGCGCAATGGCAAAAGTGGTACGGATGCACGTCATCTGCGACCCGATTCCCGCTAGAAAAAGTCTGCTATAAGTGTTCCAGAAGTGGTGCAACACAGTGGCGAGGGTGAATGGTCAAAAGAATAACACAAAATGGAAACTCCCTTGGAGAATTTATATCATATCCGGACCTAAAATAAGTGTAGTAAATTTGGTCAATCACTGCAATGAAAGGAAGTTGGTTACCACTAGGCACTAGACTTGCATCAAATACAGACTAATGTAATGTGAAGACATTGGCGGAAGGTAAACACTTTTGGGTTGGGTTTACAGCTCGGTGTTCGTGCACAAAATCGTGGGTATCACAATCGGCGAGGTGCTCTCTGCCCAGTCGTCTTCGCGGATGTTTTGGATTTCAAGACCGCTTGTCGTTGCAGTTCTCATTGATTGCTCATCCATACAGGTCAGTGCGAAGTCGCACTGGACCACACCGGGTGGCTTGAACGTAAACCCATATGATATCGCATCAGAAAAGAGCGAAAATTTCCCCTTGCCCTTTCGATCGTGAATCATAAGCTGAATCGAGTTTAGTATGAACACTGATTAGCCCAGAATACCAGCGGTTTCTGGAAGCATTTCCCAAGTAAGTCGGTGACATTGGGCAGATGGAGTTGGCACTGACGGAGAATAGTGACCGGCGGCTGCAATAGAAAGGAACGAGAGGTATGTCTATGTACTTTCAGTTGGCGTGCGCATAAGATCTCAACACCACTTCGGACGACGTTTCGAATCCACAGCGCCAAAACTTAACTGCCCAGTAGTTAAACCACCAAAGGTGACCTACAAATTGCTCGGACACCTGGACATAAAGTCTGAGGCCCGAACAAGTCTAACCTGGGTGTTCTCAAACCACCAAAGGGAGCAGTTTTGTTCCACTTATTGTCTTCCTTCAATCTGCTGGGAAAATCACTGACAGTCAAGTGGATAGCGGGACTGGTGTCAGCTTACAAATGAGGGTTTAGAAACGAGAAGCAACAAGAAAATTACTTGTGGAGCTCGAGGTAATTGAAAGGAACATCCAGAGCAAAGCCGTTAAAGGCCAAAGGACGGATCAGTGGATTACCTCAAACTAGCTTTATTTGGCGATCAAAAATTATGTCAGACGTACTCACTATAATTTCTGGACGACACGACCGCCAAGCTATTGAACTGAGAGGTCAGGTGTGCTGTCTGGAATTTCGGATGTCCTCCGATTCGTTAATCGCAGACTGTTCCTGTCGAAAAGAGGTTCCTCAGTAAATGGCTCGGTCACTGGATGGGTTGTCCACTGCCGCTGCACACGAAAATTCTGCTTAAGGGTAAATGAATTGCAACCCTCCCTGGTAAGTACCAGCAGTGGGGCTAAGCAGAATACGGTGCGGGGCCGACTGCTGCTCCTTGCTTTCATCAACAACCTGAAAATGGAATTCAGATACAATTGTTGCTTGTCCGCCGAACAGACAAATAATGCGGGCAGTTCTGTTGACAATGAATTTCAGGGGGAATTCGAAGCTGCATAAGTATGGATGCCACTGGATATAAGGAATTGCAAACAACTGGTCATTCAGGGGAAGTCATATGATGGACAAAAGCTGACGCATACGAAGGATTTGTGAGTGATTTTCGGTGAGTCCTTCAAAGCATCAAAGCATTGTTGTTGCAACCAGCAGGCTGGAGGGAGAGCTGTACTGCTCCAGAGGCGGTAGGACAGTTATACACCTGCAAAATTACCACTGGGTCTCAGCTTCGAAGACTTCGAAGCCCCAGAAACAGGACGATTTAAGAAGGCCGACGACCACTCACAACGACTTATTTGGGCCAAGTGGGATCATCATGCGAGGGGATGATGCGTTCATTGCTGCGCCGCATACGGCTCAGAAATTATCCCAGGAAGTGAAAAAGACGCGGCCCGCACAAGCATTTAGGAGACATGATTTTCGCGCAAATTCATTGACACGGAGTAAACGGTCCTAAGAATGATTATAATTTTCCCCCGTTGCACGTTTTAAGATCAACTTGGACAATGGACGGCAAACGCTATCTACAAAATATATTTCCATGTGGTGTAAACCAGGACGCCGGAACATCAAGGACATGAAGACCGTACCACCTAGGGAAGTGAATGTAATCCGGCGGATACCAGAGCTGAAGCCAGAAATTTCAGGTGTAGACACAAAACATCCGTTCGAAACGATACTTTGCTCAGTGCTTTCCCTCATATAAACTCAAAAGAGAAAAATGCGCATATTAGCTACCCATACCTTCAACCATCGAGTGTCTGGAAGCCTAATTTCCATCATGTGCACGGTCATTTGAATATAAGCCTTAATCTTACCTGATTGGAGGATCAACGGGACAAACATAAAACGGAAAAAAAGAGATGAAACTAATGATGTGAAAATATCTGGGGCATTATCAGAGGTCACATATGCACGCTGTGGACTGACGAGTTCAGGTATGTCCTATGAAATCTGAACTGAACTGAAGAAAATGGGCATAACGTCAGCGTTGGAACAGCCTTGGGAGCGGACATGAAACTTAGCTTGCAATGTCGGAAGGCGGCCAAGAGCGCATGGCTTGCCCTACGCCTTCTTACGAGGACTGTGGGATCTAAGAGGCTTAACGTTTTTCTGCTGCTGTTCGAAGTGATCGTCAGACCGCACTTGGAATGCGTTGTCCAGGCATGGAGGCCGTATTTGATAAGAGATAGGAAAATGCTGAAACAGGTTTAGCGTGTTTTTGCACGATGGTTTGGACACTTGAGGCACATGGGATATGAGCAGAGGATGAGGGCGCTCGGCTTGTGATCCCTGAAAACACGTAGGGAAAGGGGTGACTTAATACAAGACTTCAAGAACATCAGAGGGTCTGGCCGAGGTACGAGGTCACCGTGGAGACCTATTCGAGATAAGGGGGAACGATACACTGATAGGGAACGGGATAATGATTGTGCGGCAACACGTAACCACGGGGTTGAGGAGCAAATCGTTTGCCAAACGAGTGGCGAGTGATTGGAATAAGCTACCGGAAGAAGTGAGAGAGGTGGGGTCGGTGCGCGAATTCAAATGCATGACTATCTGTTTTTGGAGAGGACGATGTGTGAAATATGAGGTTGAGGAGATGGTCAAGAGGAAAGCGACTCAGTAATTGTTTCCTCCCCTGTGGAAACTGAAGAGGATTTCCACCCTCCTGTTGCCCAAGGATCGTCAGATCCAAAGAGCTCTTAATGCAAGAATCTGGGCGCTCAGGCATCTCGCCGTATAGTCCTGTGGTCTAAACGGAACTGACGCTGGGTCACGTTCGGGACGTTGCGAAACTCGGCCGGCGTCGTTTCTGGCGTTGTCGGTTGGCGGGACAAGTTTTGAACTGCGATGTGGGACGTTGTTGTATGAGTATTGTTGCGCGCGGATGCGCTTACTGGGGTTTGGATCACACAGGCTTCCTTTTTTGGTTTTCGGTCGCAGGTTTTGACATATGTGAACCCCATCGGAGCTCCGATGGGTGCTCTAGAGCAGTCTCGCGGTCGGCGTTTTACACCAGATCCGTTGGGTAAATGTTGATGCTGGCTGGTACGGCTACCGGTCTTTGTGGCACTCTGGTCGTAATGTTTTAGTTCCATGTTGGCCCGGCAACTGCATCAAAGATCGCTGCCCTAGTGCATGCTGCACAGCGTAATGCTACTTAAGTAGCATCTTCCTAATTAGTACAATGTATGACGGTTGCGTCGTGCTTATTTTATCTTATACTGATGAAGCTGGAGTTTGGGAGGGGCCACACTGTGAGGCCAAGCGAATGTTCACTGCCCTTCCAAAATCATTTTTGATCGGCAAAACGGCAGTTTCAACGGGGAGTGTATTCCACAAAGATACCACTCTAAGTTCGAAATTTAGCTCAGGAATGTTTGAAGCCTTGGTGTGAAATGATGCATCATAATAGAAGTTGATCTCCTTCGGCGCGCCTTAAGTCAAGAGGATAAAGTATCAAGCTCCGTTTGTCTGGTGGGGTATAAAAAGTGAGCTCACGGTTTTCCTGGAGACTGCTCTCTTTCTAATGCCTCTTGATCTCAGTCGAAGCTTCGATACCCTAGAAGGGGGAAGTCAAATGCTCTGTAGATTATCGGGAAGTTATCGGTCGAGCTGCCAGCGGAAGACTTGCGAATCAGGTCCAGAACGTCTAGGTGGTTGTGATGGAAAAAAGGGTTGCTCCCTAGTCGGAAACTTGGAATTATGCGGCAGGCGACTTTAGGTAAAACAGAAGTTCTGCCGATAGGGAATGTTTGCTAATCTGCTTTGCCCATTGGCATGCTGGCGCATTTATCGTCGTCTATGGACAAACTCCAATCTTTCGACCGTAGTTTAGTTTTATCGCTGGCTGGCGCATACAAAAGGCCCGATCGACTTGTGCCAATTTGAGGCATCTGTGGCGTCGGCGTGACATCCGTGTGTCGGTCAGAGGTCGAGTGTACATGCAGTCAGTAAGATCTGTATTGCTTTACGGATCCGAGACATGGCAATTGAGAGCAGGTGGGTGAAGACTTGCGACGTTTGCACACCGTTGTCTTCGTAATACCGGTAGAATATAGTAAGAGCCTTTTGTAAGTAACTCGGAAGTTAGTCCCAAGGTATTCGGGTCCTCGGGTTCAGTCTATGAAACAGGTACTGAATCAGAATAGATTAAGGTGGTTGAGATATGTTTTGCGCATCCTCACAGAAAGACTACCTCGCTGCACGCTGTTCTTCGAGGCAGGAGGAGGATTCGGGGTGGCCAGTCGATGGCATGGGTATGAAGTATGAAAACTTTATCCAGTGGACTGGTTCGTGTAGGTACATTTAGACCACGAATTGATGATCACAGGATTTCTCGAAACGCGGTGTTTGGAGACAGTAGGCAACATGGATGAATGCTGCAGCCAATTCTTCGGATAAACGTGCGAAGTGCCGAGGGGCGGTAGCATTGTAGATGGTAATCCACAGAGTGAAGGATAAGGCCTCTCACCATTCAACTTTGTGTTGTAGCCTAAAAAGCTTCCGACCAAACAGTACATCAACCAAAACCAGGCGAAGCTGATGGATGAATACTGCGGTAGAATTTATTTTCATGTATGATGGACACAAAACAGTAGCCGAGAGTCCCACTTTTCAGATGGGTTTAATCCATAGTCAACCTTACAATCAAAAAGTCGGATGGCCTGAAACGAGATGTGACTTTCCGAACTCCCACCAAGGCCCGAAGATTTGTATCGTTAACGGACACAGTATTAAGTGCACCAGGTAATGTTACAGGAACCACCGAAAGTATTGTGGTCGATAGGTACGAACCAATTAGCTTTGTCTTTTCCTTAGAGGAATTTTTAGATTACATACTTCCTAGAAGTGATCCTTTTTGCCACAGGCTACAAACAGCATTCCGGGATGGACATTTATAACGATAGTGGAAGATCACGAGAAAACAAGTTGGCTTTACGGAGGGAAGATTGCATGGGCTGATCGATTCGGCTAAGTTGCTTAGTTTTACGGGAGAGGTCAGAGTTGTATTAACTGCACCGCAAACAGGGAATTCAGCTGGCGCGCGAAATAGATCAGATTGTTCCTGTGATTTCTATGGAGACTTCGTAATGTCGACCGCGGATTTCAGTTCAGGTGCACCCGTCCATCAGACCCCATGAGTTAAACGCCTACAAATAATTCCATACGGCATCGGTTGTCACCCAGGATAATAAGGACCGCGCTGCCCATTGCATCGAGCGCAGGTGGGGTGGGTAATAATTAGCATGCTACTGCTCAGAATTCCCTCTCTTTTACTCAACCTGTTTTCTCTGTCTTCGACCCAATCTCTTTGCCCTCTCTGCCTACCCATAGCGTCCCCACTGATAACACGCCCGATACTCGCAACGGTTCGTTGTCAAATAGTGTAGTCGGTGGTTTCCATCCTATTAGTTCACATTTTCTCAAGCGTCGTCAGCCTCTGAATTTCGGTTCCCTCAGTGTGCGCACTTTAATGCGGGCTGGCCGACAGGAGTGTTTGGCTCTCACAGTGGACTCACTTTCGATTGATTTCTGCTCTGTGAGTGAAACACGAATTCAGGATTCGAGTAGAGTAATTCAACTAACTGCCCCAACATGTCTCGTCAAGATATTTCCTTCGCGCTTCGGGAGACGAAGCAGCTCAAGCTGTGGGTCAACGCGGTGTAGAAATAGTGTTAAGCGAGGAGGCTGAAACAGCTCTTTTAGACTGGATCCCAGTCAACAGTCGCTTGTACGCCGTGAGTCTGCATGGATTAGTGGGCGTCCGGAAGGATAGTAGTGTTAAGCGCAGTTTATTTGTTATCTCGGTATACACTCCAACAGACTGCAGCACTGACATGGAGAAAGACGAGCTTTATGATGACCTCGTCACCCTTGTTCGAGAGAGCGGAGGCTCTGACATTGTAGTGGCGGCAAGTGATTTTAATGCACAGGTTGGAAAACAGTGCATCGGAGTCCTGTTTAGGTGGGCGGTGGGCCTTGCCTGCTCAGCGAACCGTTAACGGGTAAAGACTTCTCCAAGTCTGTTTCGTTCGAATTTCTGACACAGTTCGCATCGTCCAGCAACATGGCGCTCTAACTCGACAGGTGGTCTGAGTCAGATCGACCATATTGCAGTTAGCTACCGTTGGCGCGGTTATGTCCAGAATCCTAGATCGTATTGGACCACGTACGTCGAATCGAACTATGCGTTAGTTTTAATGCGATTTTTGCCGCAGCTAAAAGGCCAAGGACAAAGGCTACAAGTGTGATTGGCTGTCGAACGTCTGTCTGGTTCGGCTGTTCGCAACAGCTATGAGCAGAAACTGCTCGAAGAACTGAGAACAACGAGTAACAATGTAGGCGAGCAGTGGGAGCAAATTAAGCCGGCCATGCATTAGGCAGCAGATTTCGCCTGTGGTCCTAGATCTAGCGTTCATCAAAGGCACTGGATCTCGCAAGTGTCGCTGGGTCCAGTGGAGTAAAAACGTGAGCTGCCTAACTACAAGGAATTAAATAAGGTGCGTTGACAGTTGTACCGTGAGTTGACGATAGCCCTTAAAGATGACTGCGAAAACTGGTGGGTTAAGGTAGCCGAAGAGATGAAGGAAGCGGCCGCTTCAGGTAACAGTCTAAGACTTTTTAAGCTTATGCGCGACAGCCGTGGGCGGCGAACTTTGATCAGTGAAGTCGTGTGCGATAGTACTGGAGAGCTCATTCATGGTAGACAGAAAAGACTGGACCGTTGGGCAGAGCACTTCAAGGATGAGTTTAGCTGGCCACACGCTAACGTATTTAGTCCGACGTTTGGAGCTGCACATCCTTGGTAGGTGTCTGACTACCCTCCAACGGAAGTGGAAGTACAGTCGAATGTTCGGCTTCTGAAGAGGGGAAAAGTAGCCGGTCCCGACGACCTTCCCCCAGTTCTTCTCAAATTGTTGGTAAGCTTTGATGAACTCACCTCCTTGCTTCGTGATATTTGGAACGAGGAGCGCATTCCGTTATCGTGGGGCTAGTCGCTGATTGTACCCATCTTCAAGAGGGGCACACAAAGTGACTGTAGCAGTCATCGTGGGATTAATTTAATTCCGATAGTTACTAAGTTGTTAGCTTCGATAATGCTGTGCCGTTTGACGCCGATTCGCAAGAGTAATATCCGCGAACAACAGGCCGGATTTCGGCTAGGTCGAAGTTGCATCGACCAGATATTCAATCTCCGATTGATACTAGAAACGCGCCACACGCATCGCCGCCTTACGATCGTACTCCTTCTGGACTTGAAAGGTGCTCTCGACTTCGTGGATCGACCAGCACTATTTAGTGCTCTCCACCGGAAGGGTATGCCAGCGAAGTTCGTGAAACTGTTGCGAGCATTGTACTCGCCTGCCTATGGTCGCGTTAGGGTATACGGTGAAGTATCAAGTTCATTGGAAACGACTAGTAGCATTCGAAAGAGTGTCCTGTCTCTCCATTCCTGTTAAACTTCGTCATGGGCGAGGTGATGGAAAATGCTTTAGGAGGTCTCCAAGATGTAAGCGTCGAACTGTGAAATGGAGGGAAGCTATTTGGTCTAGATTACGCGGATGACGTTGTATGCCTGTTCGGACCATGCACAATGGGCACTAGATAGACTGTCGAGATCGGTTGCTCGCTTTGGCATGTGCTTTGCACCTTCAAAGTGCAAAGTGCTGTTGCAAGACTGGACGACAGCATTACCGAACTTGGTGCCGAGCGAAGAGGAACTAACGGTTGTGGACCGTTTCACTTACCTTGGTAGCTGCGTGTCAAATGATGGTAGCTCGGTAGTGGAGGTATATACGCGTATATCCAATCCTCGGACAGCTTACGCTGAACCGAAGCACTTGTGGCGTCGGCCTGATATTTCACTGAAGTTGAAAGGTCGTGTGTACTGTGTCGCAGTGCGTTCAGTTCTGTTGTACGGTTGCGAGACATGGAGTATGCGTGTGCTAGATGTTTGTCGGTTGCAGGTTTTCGACAACCGATGTCTACGTAGTATGGCTAGGATTGAATGGAGTGACCGAGTGGCTAATTTAGAGATCTGGAATCTAGTACTAGGCGCCGACTCTCAGAACACTTTGTTCTAACTTATGAAACTTGGTAGACTACGCTGGTTAGGTCGCGTGTTGTGTATGGCGAACACTCATCTACCATACCGTGCCCTATTTTGTGTTTCTCTCGAGGATTAGAAGAAGCCGTCTGGAGGGCAACAGATGACGTGGCAACGTGGAATGAGAAAATGTATAGCGAACTTAGGTAAATTAAGTGTTTCACTTCTTCGTGTTTGAGGTCCGAAAGACTCATCAACTAGCTGGCTGGAGACACTGAAGGATATGGCAGTGAACCGTAAACAGTGGTGATCGCGTTGTCATTTTCTATCGAATCAGAATGATCGAAAGAGTGTGTTTGTACAGTTAGACTGTATTTCATTTGTTGGCTGCAGCAGTATATCTTTCCCCAGCTGCGTAGGTCCACTCCCTGTTCCCCTTGGATATTCACTCTTTTTATAAAAGCATGTAACTCTGGGGAAAAGGCAGCGGTCAGTGAGGCTTGCCTTGCTGTGTAATGCTGAACAATGATGGTGTTTAGGTGCTGTATGTCCCACTAGTTTTTACGGATGGTGCTGAACTTAAGTCCCTGAGTGAACCCGTCACGGAGAGCCTCTTTCATGTTGTTCGGCAATAGCTGCATGTTAATTGCAGTCTCTCAAGAGAGTACAGTTTTTGGAGGAAGTGCTCCAGCCTTTTGCTTGCTTGTCATTAGTAGATGTCAGGCAAGCACTTCATTTTTCGGCTTCACATACGTAGACTGAAGAGATGATAAGGCGATGTCGTAATCGGGATAATTTGTCCCATGGCGAAAAGCCGAACTTGCCAATAGCTGAGCGGACCTTTTAGCTTGTTGGGCTCGTGATGTTCGGTAGGTTCCAGGAAATTAATAACGGCACTACGACAATGAGTTCACGATTCGGAAGCATCTTATGCGTTTGGATCCGCATCGAAAGGTTATGGGCGGAGATAGCGATCCATGGAAAATGATGTGAATAAGTTGTAGTACGGTTTCAGTCAATCACAATCAACGAAAGAATGAGTGGCCTATTTTTACGGCTTTATTCATCTCACTAACGAGATATCGGCTGTAAAAAAAGAAGTAACGGTTGTATGATTTTCCACATTATTTCGAAACGATGTCAAAATTATTCGGTATTATGTCGAAACTATTGGAAAGTGTCATTCAGTTGGTTTATTAAGATTTCGTGCATAGGCCTGGAACGTGATCTATCTTAATCGTGCCAGAACTGAGTTCGGTTCAGTGTGTCAAAATAGACTGGTTTTTAGAAGAGTGAAACTGGAATGACAGCATGAATCAGTCGGGTGTTAAGAAAGGTCCGTTTATGAGTTTGTCCCTCGGTTTGCTTTTGCATGGCTTTATGTGGTGTTGTGAGGGTGGATACCTGTTGAGGTGCATTTCTCCTTTCTTCGATGCTCTGAGATTCTGGTTTTATGTGTCTGCATGTTCGGACATCGGAAGCAATCAGGAAAATATTTGGCTCGTATGACCTCCGTGTTTTCTACCGAACAGATAACGCATTACAACATCGACCAAAAAAAACTAAGGATCCTCAGCACCTACACGACCAGAACAGTTGTATTTACATGATTAGGTGTAAAGGCTTCGGCTCAATTTATTGGCCAAACATGGAAACACAAAATCCAGAATCTCTGGACCCCAAAGGAAGGAGAAATACAGTCCAACAGATCATACCACCCGAAGAATAAACTAAATCTCCACTCTGTAATCACTCTTCGCCCTTCCAAAGGCCACGCCATTGAATGTGATAATACCGGAGTCCTCCAGTATGGATTTCACGCACAACGAACACCTTTAAGTCGAGACCCTGATAATTACCGCCAGTCCTGCATTTCTCAACCGGACCGATGGTATATGGATGATATTGAAAACTTCAGTGGATTACCACCGGAGTCAAAACACCCGATTGATCTCAAATGGCCACAAATAGTAGAAACGAAGACTGTACATCCAGCCTTACACTTCACAGCACCACGCGAAGCCCTGCAAATGCACACAGATGGACAAGCACATGGACACACCCTGTTCAACATCCGATTGTTCTAGGTTGTCGTTCCAGTTTCATTCTTTCGATAACTAGTCTTGAGAATGGTTATTCATGATACTTGAAACGACGACAAATTAACGGGTTTTTTCGACGACGCTGTTATTTAATAGCAAATACGATCTTTCTTACGTGGGCGCATTTGTGCGTACGTACCGCCCCACTGTAAGGTGCACTAATTGCATATGCATTGCTCGACGGTCTACAAGTAGGTCCACTCTTGGGTAGTCTTGTGAAACAGGTATGTTCCTACTTAATTTCTGATATACTTGACATAATGCTGAATAGTTTTGATACATTTCCGATATGGTAAGAACAACACTGGAGTACTGGTAAATACTTCAAAACTACGATAAAATATTCACTATGGGAGGGATCAGATGGAGTCTTCCAAGGAATCCCATTTGTCGACATCGGAGTAATTGCATTAGACCGCGGCTGGCTAAGGTGTTTCTTTAAGTGTTCAGCAGCCGAGTATTTGCTGTCTGACATGAATAAGCTCTTCATTTCAATCGCGTACCGTTTCACTTACCGAAGTTCGGCGCTTGCCGGTGCCGCGTATGAGCGTAAACAGTTTTCCGCCATTACCTAAAACAGCTGCGAATTTAGTTTCTTCGACTACCTTAACCCACCAGTTTTCTCGGTCCTTCTTAAGGCTTGCCACTGCTTAACGCTGTAGATGTCGTCCCATCCTACTCAACTCTACAGTTAGGAAGCTGCTGTTCTTTGGTGCATTCGACTCAGTAATTCTTGCGAGATCCAGTGACTTTGCTGGACATTGAATTTAAGATTATAGACGAAACCCGCTCCTAAACACACGACGTGCTTGATTTGATCTCCATGCTCATCTACGTTGTTGCTTTTCGCGGCTGTTAGCTCGTTTGGCAGTTTCTTCTCGTAACCGGTGCGAACACCCGCATCAGGTGAATGTTTTAAGACTAACCGAGTTTGCGGTTTTCGTTGATGATCGTTGTGCTGCAGAGAACATAATACTATAACTGATGGATGATGCGATTGTGCTTACATGGACCAGTAGGATCTAAAGTTTTGGATAGAACCGTGCCAACGGTTGCTTACAGCGATATTGTCGATCTGACTATAATGTCTTCGAGGCCAACTAATTTAACTCAAGGGTGGACCAAAAGTCATGGATCTGGAACCTGAAGCGGCTCGGAACCGTGAAATTATCCACAGATCGGTGGTGGTAAGGAGTCGGGTGACTGAACTGCTGCCTATCATTGAAGTGACCGGCTGAACTAGGATTCTGACGCTTGTCCTTTTGAAATCGCAGATATTTAATTTGCTCGGCCAGCGGAAAATTGACTGAAATGTCGGCATTCTTTGGAGTAGTCTGCACTTGATGCAACACATGGACGCAACTCAGGCGTTTGTACCTCATGCTCTACCAGCTGAACCAGGAGGCCATTCGGTGGAAATGGTCGGGTGCTTCACCAAGGGACCATTCGGAGCTCACCCAGCAGTTTTGCCGCTCACGGGACACATCCATAGATCCTGAGATCGGCGACTTCTAATTTGGACTAATTATACATTTGTGAAATCCATCCAACCAAGTTCGTAACTACCTGAGAAAAACTGGTCCCTATAATAAATTGACGATTTCCGTTATTGTCATTATTTCTCGTTTTTTAGTCCACTGGGGCTGAGACTGAAGGTTGCCTGCATTGTTTGATGTTGCCCTGCTGTTAATTCTGACTGGAACGTAAGTTTTATGATGGTGGTTGCAGTAAAACTAACCGTATTTATACAGCTGCATTGAGTTTTTGGTGCGCTGTTCATGAATTTGAATATCTTTTTTCAGTGGTCCCGATAATGGTCCATTTAATGCGAATTACTAACATGCTGATGTTCTTAGTTGCTTCTTTGGTAAGTACTATGCACACATACACTTGAAATCTTTGTAAAGATCTCCAGTCTGTGTATATTAACTGAAGCACGTCATACATCCAACTGGGCCGTCTTAGTGGATACGTCACGGTTCTGGTTCAATTACCGACATCTTTCAAATGTGCTCGCACTGTATCGACATATCAAACGTTTGGGCATACCCGACAGGTTTGTCTTCAGATCACCTAGTCTCACCAAACGTTTCATCCAGCCGGATAATTCTCATGGTCTCCGACGATGCCAGTTGCAATGCGAGAAATCCCCGGCCAGGTGAATTTCCAAATTTCATTGAGGTGTATTTTCTCTTTATTCAGCCAACATTTACAATCATCCGTACGACCGTATAAATTTGTACGGAGAGTCCATTGAAATCGATTATCGTGGAAATGAAGCTACCGTGGAAAACTTTATCCGACTATTAACTGGTCGTTTGCCCCCTTCTACGCCATCCTCCAAACGTCTAAACACTGACGAGCACAGCAATATCCTTATCTATATGACAGGCCATGGAGGTGACGGTTTCTTGAAATTCCAGGATGACAGCGAACTTTCTAATAGCGAATTAGCCGATGCAATCGAACAAATGTGGCAGAAGAAAAGGTACACAATGAAGGTCAATTGATTTCATTGTACTAGCATGTTACTTTGTTTCAGGGGGAGATTTTCTTCTTTGATTTTAATGTTGGCAGATGTTATTTGCACTCAGCTTTATTAAGCATATGCTTTCTAAAACATGTTGGTATTGTCGTAATTGGGCTTCTGTTGAGTGTAACTATGTGTATATTAGCACAAGTCAGATAACGTTAGAGTCTGCAAGAGGGGGAAAACAGTGCGGAAGAGATAGTAAAGAAATAGAAACAGCTTGGGGTTAATCTCTAGACTGAGTACCCGATAGTGAATACCGTGCCCTCATCTTTGTCCCTACACTGACGGAAACACCTTGACCAAGTGGACTTTCTCATTAGAGTCTCTCTGATACCCACAATCATCTGATAGTGCCATTGGATGTGTTCAAGGCAAGTGACCAACTCGGAGTTTGATGCGTTGAGCTCTGACTTTATTAAGGCATTCGGAGTGCACGGAAATCATGCTTCATTGGACAACGCAGTGCTTTTCAATTTCGCTTAAGACGTGTCAAATTTGCTCACTAATGCCCTGGTTTGCATCGGTGATTTGCAGCTATAATGTTTAACCTAAATTAATTTACTTTTGTTAATTCGTTTTTCCAGTCCACATTAGTTCTTCATTTTCCTTGAGTACATCTATGCTTATTTGTTCCACCTCTCAGTCTATGGTTTGCAGTTCGCAAAGTAAATAGTGGTAATAATAATAATAGTGATAACGAATAATTAACGGTCAGCAGACATATCTCAGTGTGACTGACAGGTTGGTTAGAGAACAACTTGGACGCACCGCTCTATGGTCGTAAAGTTCCGTCCGGTAGTTTTCCACCAACTGGCTGTTGGAATTTACTTAGTCCTCATCTGCTCTGAAGTTTATTTTGGTGCTACTTGTAAGCTAGTAACTATCTCGGAGATTCTCGAACCTGGATATCTGTCTTCAAGTAGTGATTTTTTGGCGTTGTTGTCCCGGTCGACAACTGTCCGCTGTTTTCTATTTACGTTAAGTTGTTCGTCATACTCTGTCAACCCTCAACTTGCCATTGAAACACCATGGAAGCACTGTGCCGCTGTTTCAGTATTGCTAGGAATCACGGGTGCTATGTACCACTCACATCCTAACTGGGACAGGGATCCGGGATAAACGACTGTGCGTCAAACATCCTAGTCTCTCGCACTGGTTCTCAGTTGTTTATCGGACGTCAACGCTTAATAAATAAGCGTCATCGGTGAGTTGAGCGTTAATACTACACATTGAATTATTCCGCGTAACATATAACACAGTTCACATGGATCTGCATTTTTGGATCGTCGGCCCCGTTATACGACTAAGAAAGATGGCTGCTGAGGACAGATGTGCGAAGACTTTTGGTGTTTGAATACCGTTGTCTTTGCAATATTGACGGAATATGGTGGAAGAGTTTTGCGAGTGACTGCGAGTTTAGGAAAAAAAGTACTTCATTGGGGTCAATTTTCAGAACAGGTACTGAATCAGAATAGGTTAAGGTGGTTGGGACATGTTCTGCGCGTACCCACAGATTGTCTGCCTTATTGCATGCTGTACTCCGAGGAAGTCAGTTTTAGGAAGAGAAGTCGAGATGGCCAGCTGATGATATGGCAGAGACCTAAGAAAACCTTAACCAATGGAGTGGCCGATTCGACTGTGTGCGGAACACTCGCTTTCGTTATTTTAGACCTCCCTCTGGGTGTGTTAACCCGATTGGCAGGAGTGATGACCTGAACTATCGCTCTCAGTTGGGGGACTGGTGCTGTCTGTGTGAGTTCTGGCTATGCTGCACCTGTTTGTTGTTACCACGATCTATGTCGATTCGGAAGCGCTTTCGACACAGTCGTTATTGAGGTAAAAAAAAGTTTATATCGTTTGCACCTTTTTATTTTTTATTACATGCTTGAAGTTTAAGTGTAGTGAAGGAGGGAGACCACATAATCTATGTGGCTCGCGGTATCAGTGAGGAGATAAATTCGCAGTCTTGACCTCGATTTTCGAAGTAACAAGAAAAATACAAGGTAACGAGCCGGGAAACGGCGAATCGCTGTTTACCGCCAAATCAAAGTCCATGTTTTTTCGGTTCGATTCAACTTGGTTAAATATTGGCTGGTAGACTGCTCATGTGTCAATGTCACTCCTTAGAATGATAAATATTGAATGGCCGACTATAGGCGTACGGGCTTACGAGACGTAACCCTAGAAATTTATTATCTTTACGGGCGGTGAAGGGTATTTTGCTTTTGCTAATTGTTCTTCGTGATCTGTTGAGGCTGTGGTGTTCTCTCCAAGTCTAAAGAACAAATTAAAGATCGTGAATGTTTCTATATTACACTTCCGCATTAGTGCTAGAAGCGGAATTACAGGAGAGCCCACCTTAGTTTGCCCTTAAAATCAAATACTGTTCTATTATGATTTTGACTTTTTACTCATAGTTACACCGTTCAAAATTTTACTGGTTATGGAAATCTAAACAGATAGGCTCTTTCCAGCACTAGGTAAGTAAATACTGCTACCTAATGCATTCGTCCTGTTGCATTGAACCTTTTGTTCATCCGTGTTTCGCGACATGCTTGTCAAAGTTAATACTGGAACATCCTCAATTGGTTTCGTTTTTATGCCGTGCCAGTCAGCCGTGGTCCGTTAGTTAGGATGCGTCACTGATCGTTTCGAGGGATTCTCTTCGAGTGTTGGTAACTGTCCACGAGGTGGGATTTATTTCAGTTTTCACAACCACATAACAATATTTTTTATTTTGCTATCTAGTAACCGTTTTGCTTCATCTTTATGCGGGTTGCTTCTATTTTCGTGTTCTTTATCGTTCGTTTGACACTTAAACACGTGTGATCCATCTTTTTTCTGGTATAAGATTCGTTGTTGAGTTTGCTTTCCTTAGGTTTCGTATGCGGTTTTGCTAATGCTTTGACCTCCTAAAGTTTGACGTTTTGTAATATGGAATGCGTCTGAGGTAGGTTTCATTTGGTTGTGAATTTTGCAATTACATCCTATTGTTAAACTCTCGCTTTATTTCCTCTGCCGTTGTTAGCGATATGGACGCTCTGAATCTTTTTATATTTAGCTATTGCTGTCTCCCAGACATTGGGTGGGTCCAATACTGCGGTGACAGTTTCTGGTCTCCCATCTCATTCGAATGATCACACTGTGCCAGAAGATGATGTAAAGACTCATCTGATTCAGGGAAATGCCGAAATAGGTTTCTATCAATTTTTCAGCTAAAGCACTTAAAAATTGTAGAAATCTGCGCAAGAACATATTATGATGATTCTAGCGAAACTTCCTGCTCTTAACGTAGTTTTGGGATATTTTCTGTTCATTACATTTGCTTCTTGATCTTACGCTGAATATCGGGAATTCATTTTGATCTTTAGGTACCACGAGATTCTGTTTATCGCTGAAACATGCCAGGCTGAATCCATGGGTCTCTTAGTCTATTCTCCGAACGTGATCACCATTGGAAGTAGCGCTGTTGGTGAGGATTCGTTATCCGTGAGTTTTTTTCGCTTTCTCCGTTTCTCATCATCCCTACTTGGCCGAAAATCCGGGCTTTGTGCAAATATCGGTCCAGATATGTAGCCCGGTTGATTTTCGTGATAACCATCATGTTTTTATACAAACCGCTGATCGCTTGTAAGTCGAAAGCAGTTCGTTATCAGTCGTTATTATCTACTTATGGTAAAGTAGTCACGACCTGAACATTTGGATTAGTCAGCAAAAGTTTATGAAACCAATGGAGTTTTAGAATCATCAATGCTGCTGGCATCTTTTGCTGTTCGGAATTAGGACTGCAGCTCATTCATCTTCCGGTGTCTTTTCCAATGAAACGCTGAAGAAGAATGGGTACTTCCTATCCAGTTTCATGTCTGCCGCCTTTTGGCTTATCTGGGAGCACCCTAGGCTGGATAGTCTCTTTCAGATTTGTTCTAACTGAAATAAAGATTTAACACCTCTTACTAGTCAGGCCACGTGAATCCTCATGTTTGTTACTATTCCGGGGTGGTATTTAAAGAAGAAAGCATCTAATCCAACTTGTAACCAGGTTTAGGAGTAATGATTACATTGTGTGACGAGGCTCTCAATTGCATCATATGCATATCACTTATCTCTGATTTTCAGTTGCATGTGGACAACGATATTGGTGTTTTCATGTCTGACCGTTATTCATACTATGCTGCGGAATTCCTCAAGACCGTCGAACCAAATAGCAGCAAGACCATGGATCAATTTGTAAGTCTTTAACACTTATCTTTTTCAACCTATTGGAGTAATCTCTGTATCTATCGCTTAAGTACCACAAATTGTGGTTAACGATGGCGTATTTGAAATGTTTTCTAATGAGTCATCAAAACGTTAGTATAAAGCCTTATTAGTCAACGTACGCCAGTTTTACTCAAAGCAGGATATCAGTTTACTCAACTAATTTGGGAGCCAGCGGTTCGCTAATATTAACGCCTTTGCTCTATGATACAATGGATATCCTACGAAATTGGATTTTGTAGAGTTTATTCCTCTTGAGCTAATAAGGGTGCAAAAGTCAGCTTGGAAGGATATCAATACTAGTATTAAAGTGGTATTCACCTGTGCATGTGGGGTCTTATTTAAGGTTATTTGGACATTTCAAAAACTCAGAAGTTATGCAAGGATTTCCTGTGGCTGAGCTTCGCTTGATTTCAGCGGTCACATGCAGTTAGGATATCTGTAGTTAACCATCATAAAAGCAGGGAGTATTGGTCAAAATCTCCAAAATTAACAGAAATTCGGAGGCTGCACGTCGTCAGTTCGAAGCATATAAGCAGCTAAATGGAGTCATACTAAGGTCATCTAACGTACCGTCAAACCGTGATAAACCGGAAAGTTGAAAACACCGTATTACTCCACCTGGGTCTTAGCAGTTTCTATGGTATCAAGTGGCGTAGGATGGAGAATTTCTTGTGCTGGCGTGTCAAACTTTTATTAAAGAGTTTCTGTTTACACGAACAGAATCATGACCAATATCATTCAAAATTAAACAGCAGGGAAATCCACACTAAGCGTTGCCATTCTCACTGAGTTACATGTTGCAATAGAAAGAGTAAATATGAAAATAGACCGGGAGTAGACCTATACAGCGGTGAGAGAAAAGGATGCCGTCGCAGCCAACAAACAAAATGCAGTCTAACTGCACTTCTTAAATCATTCTGATTTGACGGAAGACGACAATGCGATCACCACGGTTTGCGTTTCGCTGCCATATCCTTCAGTGTCTCAAGGTCAATGCTTGTCGGATCTTTTGTGCCCCAGTCACGAATAGGAGAGAAACCTACTTTGCCGAAGTTCGCTGTACACTTTCTCATCCTGCGCTGTCATATCATCTGTTGACCTCCACGTGGCTACTTCCATCCCCTGGGAGGAACGGAAAATAGGGCACGATATGCTAGACAAGTATTCGTCATACGCAACACATGGCCCAATCAACGAAGCCTACCAAGCTTCATACGCTGTGATAAAGTATTCTCCGAAGTGGTACCCAATACTCGATTCCTAAGTTGCACACTGCTCACGCAATCACTTCATCCAGTCCTAGAGATACCAAGCAAAAACTGTTGATTAAAACCTCCAAGAGATGAACATCTTCAGCACGCAAGCTTCATGTTTTGCAACCATACAAGAAAACCGAGCGCACGGCTTCCGTGGTGAACGAAGCGCCGAAAATTGGCTGGCTCCTCATCGAGCACCACGTTCGGGGCTACTGTCCTTCAGTCTTGCAACAGAAATGTACACTCTGAGGGTGGAGATCACATACGCTAGTGGAGCTGCTGATCTAAACAGTCTTTCTCGTACAATTTGCACATGGTACGCAGAATGGGACAAGCGGACAACGTTGTCGGAGTAATCTAAGTAACAACCTTTCTCCGTTCCCGTCCGACCCATGCATCCTGGAGACCTCCTGAAGCATCTTAAATTATCTCGTTGATGGCAAGGTTGAACTAAGACAGATGGAACGTTGTTGTCATACACCACAGATCGTTTAGAGTGAACTTGAAAGTTCATCACGTACCCTAAAGAATCAGAAATACGTGGGCATAATGCTCACAGCAAGTTTACGAACTTCTCTGGCGTACCTTCTCGATGTAGTACACTGATCAGCACTGTTGGGTCGTCGTAGTTATAGGCCCCTTCTAAATTGAGAAAAAACGACTGTCATGTGACGGTGCGTCTGGATGGAGCATTCCAAGTAGATGGCGAAGTATGATAACTTAGTTGATGCATCCTCGACGTGGGAAAAATCCGACTTGCTGTTCGTGGATGTTACCGTCGTGAACCGGTGTCAAACGGTGCAGTACTGTCGAAGCTAAAACCTTGTTGACAGTCGGAATTAAAATGGTCCCCCGATGACGACTACGATCACCGCGTGTTCCCTTCTTGAACATGGATACAATCAGTGACTCGTTCCACAATAACGGAACACGCTTCTCCTACCGACTGTCCCGGCGCGAGGAAGTGAATGCTTTCATCGAAGTATGTTCACGGATCCTGGAAAGAACAGATCAAAGTTCGTTTTGAACCAGTCGATTTTCCCCACCCTATCGGACAAATGTTGTGCTCTACTCCTAATTCCGTTTGATGATTGAAACGGATTCGCAGTTGGTAACGTTGGAGTAACCACATTAGTGCATGGTCAGCTAAACTGCTCCTTTAGATGTCCAGACAATGTTGTATGCTAAGGAAAGGCTCTCCGTTCATATCACATACCGTTTCACTAATCGAAGTTCTTGGCCCATTTGTGTTGCGTGTAAGCTTGATGTCTTTGACTGTTACCTGAAGCAGCTGTGAATCCCATTTCTTCGGACACCTCAACCTACCAGTTTTCACGGTCCTCCTTTAGGCTTTTCGTCACTTGACGTTGTTGGTGTCGTCCCACCTTACTCACCTACTTCTAGTTTTTGCTCCGTTACACTCAGCTACTCTCGAGAGACCCAGTGTATTTGATGGACGTAGGATTTAGGACCGCTGGTAAAACCTGTTGCTCAGTGCCTGGCCTATGCTCACCTACGTTGGTGCTCGCCGGAGTTCTCAGCTCCCCTGAGTTTATGCTCATCCCTAATACGAACATCCATGTCAGCCTGTAGCTGTATGGCTCAGCGAGCTTCGCGACGAACTGCACAGACATTGTATTAAAACTAACGCATGACCCGATTTCACGTACGTAGACCAGCAGGGATTGCAGTTTTGAACAGAACCTCTCCAAAGGTAGCTTATTACCACAATGTCGACCTGACTCGGATTACCTGTGGAGTTGGAGCGTTATTTCGTTGTGCGACGCGAACTATGTCGGGAGCTCATACTAGACGGGGATAAAAGTGTCTGCACAAAACTGGATAAGCCCATCTCCGTCTTATGCGTAAATAGTGAGTAAGGTGCAATGTCCACCTACCGTACTGTCTTAAAAGTTGTGTGTTAAATAAACTACTGCTACCTCTAGAATGTTAGAGCCTTTGCTCCTGGGGACCAGAGCGGCGACGGCGTTGCAAAGCTACTTCTTCTGAGTAATTGCCACCGCCTGTTGGGTCTCATGTCTGGGCGATAAGCAAAGTGTACACTGACGTAGGCTGGACTGAAGCACTTGCAGCGCCGGTTTCATATTTCATCAGAGTTGAAAGTTTGTGTGCCCGAGTAGTTACCACATCTGACCTAATGAGACCTCATATGGTTGTATGCCACTCCACGTTTCAGGATTACGGTCGCCGGTTCCTTCCTCTGGGTAATGGACCCTAGTGGTAATGGTACACTCCCACTACACTTATGCGTTGAGCACGTCATGTAAAAGCTGTACCACGGTGCGCTCGGTTTTCTTGTATGGTTGCAAAACATGAAGCTTGCGTGCTGAAGATGTTCATCTCTTGGAGGTTTTAATCAACAGTTTTTGCTTGGTATCTCTAGGACTGGATGAAGTGATTGCGTGAGCAGTGTGCAACTTAGGAATCGAGTATTGGGTACCACTTCGGAGAATACTTTATCACAGCGTATGAAGCTTGGTAGGCTTCGTTGATTGGGCCATGTGTTGCGTATGACGAATACTTGTCTAGCATATCGTGCCCTATTTTCCGTTCCTCCCAGGGGATGGAAGTAGCCACGTGGAGGTCAACAGATGATATGACAGCGCAGGATGAGAAAGTGTACAGCGAACTTCGGCAAAGTAGGTTTCTCTCCTATTCGTGACTGGGGCACAAAAGATCCGACAAGCATTGACCTTGAGACACTGAAGGATATGGCAGCGAAACGCAAACCGTGGTGATCGCATTGTCGTCTTCCGTCAAATCAGAATGATTTAAGAAGTGCAGTTAGACTGCATTTTGTTTGTTGGCTGCGACGGCATCCTTTTCTCTCACCGCTGTATAGGTCTACTCCCGGTCTATTTTCATATTTACTCTTTCTATTGCAACATGTAACTTAGTGAGAATGGCAACCATTCATGTGGCTCACTCTGATATTTAGCACTGGATGATAATGGTGCGGATGCATTGAAATAATGGAGGAATATTCTTAACTTTCCTAGGTGCATCGAAGTTTCCTTTTGAATTTTCTAATGTAATGGTTGTCTGAACAACGTCCTTTCGCAGCTTACCGTTTGCCCCTGGCCTCAGTGTCATTCTACTGTGAAGTATCGAACTGATTTACTCCGGCGTCCTATTGAAGCAGTACCCGTAACGGATTTCTTTGGTAGCGTTCGCCGTGTCGAGGCGGGCCCGTTGGATATCGAGTTGGTTACTGCTCATACCATCGGGGAGCAAACCAGTCAATCGTTTCAGCGGTAAGGAGATATCAGCGACGGCTTGATTCATGCCATTAGATAGGGTATTAGTTGACAGCTATTATTCGTTTAGTCCTATGAAAATACTCTCAAATCTTGTTTGATTCTATAGAAGAGTGTCCTTATGAAGTTCTATTGTCTTCTCGCTGTTCAGTTGAATATCATTTGAATCCCTTGAATAGAAGTTACTTGGGCGAATGACTTTTGTCGTTCACTGCTTACGGGATAGAATCAAGAGAAACACGCAGCTCATTCCGTCGACTCTAAGTTCACTTTAGCTGCCTGCTGAGCAATGAGGCCGTTGTTTTATTATAGAAAGCTTACAATTGTAGTATCCACTGTGCTCTCAGTTCAATGGGGCTTGTTATAGGAACTGGGTTAGAAGTTAACAAACTGTTCACCTCATTGGAACTGCATCGAAGCTATAAATTCATGGGGTAGGAGCACGAGGAAACAACACGGTAACAGGGATCGAACTTTTAAGGCAGTTTTGATATAACCCAGGGGTATGAATTATATGACACCCAGTATCATACTACCACAGACGCGAAGCCCCAGATTTTCTGTTGCTTCCCGTCACTTCATCGACTTTCTGTCGACTGATGGAAAAAATCGTTATTCCTGTGAATGTGCACATGCACGCGGCCTGCCTTTCACGCTTTTTGACACGTTTGTTACCTGATTGTGCACACTCAACTGCATGCTCATTCCATCCTTTTTGTCACTGGTACCTTACTCTGATCAATATGATTTTTTAATAGTCGTACTTTATATATATATATATATATATATATATATAGTTTATGTACAGGCCATATTTAAAGGACAGAACGAGAGAGAAGAAAATAAAACACTATGTAAAAGTTTTTGCACACATGCACTAGCTCTTCCATTCTCCACCTCCACATCATCGTTTGTCCATCTGGATTCATGATTTGTCAGTTTACTTGGTACTACTTGGTTGTCCAAACCGAAGTAGAGAGCTGACTAAATGGTCTAACATACAAGGCAGCAGAAAAATTTGAGGACCTCGATAGCCAACAAACACATGAACCCCATGATCGCATACTACGTCTCACTTTTGAATTTTTGAAGACTCCATTTCAACACGCTTTTGTTTTGCATGATAATCCGCATTCCTGTCGTACTTCACTTGGTGATTTTTTGCTCACATTCATTCCGAAGTGGATTCGGTTCGCCGAAGAGTTCTTTATACCCACGGAATTAGGTTTAAACGAAAGTCGATTGGCCCGGCTAAATGATAGTCGTATTTGTATTCATTTGAAAACGTTTGAATGTTTTTTGCAATTGTTATCGACTGTCGGCATCAGAGTTCCAGTTGATTCATCGAATTGGAATTGTCAAGCCAGATTGTCTTCAGATGCAGCATTTTTCACTTTGATTCGGAGTTGTCAAAATTGTCCGACAATAAATGCAAACAAGCTTTTTCGCCGCAAGACCTGGACAGCGTGTGTCAGCCCTCAAAGTATGGATTGGCGCACAACCAAACAATGAGCGTTCTAGCGCAGTTGCGCAAATGTACCAAGGTCTGCGAGATCTCATGCTCGCAAGTGGTTGTTCCTAATAGTTCTGGCGTAATTCCGATTAAGTCACAATTCGAAGTAAAATGGGGATTGGGGTAAAGTAATCTGTCATGAGATCTTTGTACACTTACTTTTAGAGGCCCTTTTAAGCTTCGTTTTTGTGTTTATGCATGCGTTAATGTCGACCTTTTTGGAATTTTTCGTCTTCAATCTAGGCTGCCACAACCAATAGCCAACACAGAGGGCTTGAACTACGTGCCTCCAACCTCGTTCTGATCTCCACTATTCAACCGCCCTTCTCTGGTCTCTTTGGACACGTGATTCTTTGGCCAAGCTACACTTTTCCCATCTCCATCTGCTGTTTTATAACGACTTTTGTATTTGTTCTGAAAACGAAAATTTTCACTTGATAATTTTAATTGTGTGGCGGGGATCTGTGCAAATTTACCTCTATGGTCTTATTGGCACAACATAGGGCCATGTTTCATTAATTGGCGTGTAAAGCGCTTTGGAAGGGAAATGATCATAGGTCGAACAGATCAGGCAGAAAGAGTTTCTGTGACTCAGAAAGAGAAACATGATGTCAAAATTAATATATATATATATATATGTACACGGTGATCTCTTGTCCAAACATCCACATACTTGTACACTCGGAATTGATATGTCTGTCTCATCGGAATCGAATGTGTAGCATGAGGAGTGTGCATGGAAGCTGTTCATGGGAGAGTCGACAGAAGAACGAGAACTGTGATTGGTTGATAATTGTTTGTCAGTTGGGCTGAGCGAAGCTTAGGAAGGAGGTCAGAATGCCCGAGAATATACATATGTATATATAGAAGCAGCACGATTTAGTATGTGGATGGGTGAACAAAATTTGGCCGGGAGCACACGACCGGTTTGGCGGTTATTGTCGCTCGTCAGGTATGCGTACCCGGTGCTCTCTTGTCCAAACATCCACATACTTGTACACTCGGAATTGATATGTCTGTCTCATCGGAATCGAATGTGTAGCATGAGGAGTGTGCATGGAAGCTGTTCATGGGAGAGTCGACAGAAGAACGAGAACTGTGATTGGTTGATAATTGTTTGTCAGTTGGGCTGAGCGAAGCTTAGGAAGGAGGTCAGAATGCCCGAGAATATACATATGTATATATAGAAGCAGCACGATTTAGTATGTGGATGGGTGAACAAAATTTGTGGCCGCGGAGCGACACAGCCGGTTTGGCGTTTATTAGTCGCTCGTCAGGTATGGCGTACCCGGTGTCTTGTCCAAACATCTCACTATCACTTGTACCATCTCTGATATGCTCTGTCTCGTGTATCGGTCATGTTTGGTGATGATGAGCGAGTGTGATGAGAAGTGTCATGGGGGCATCAATGAAGGAACGAGAAACTGTGAATTGTGTTTAATGTTGTTTCGTTTGCTGAGCGGAAGTCTAGTTAGAGTGAGGTCGATGCGAATGGCCGAGTATTCATTTATTGTAGTATATAGAAGATCTAGCACGATGTCGTGGTATGTGGAGGGTGAAACAAAATTTGGCCGGGGAGCACAGACGCGGTTTGCTGGTTTGTTCGCTTCTGGTATGCGTACCGGTGCCTTGTCCAAACATCCACATATTTGTACACTCGATTTGATATGTTCTGTCTTCGTCGAATCGAATGTGTAGCATTGAGATGTGTGCAGGAAGCTGTCAATGGGTTCGACGAAGAACGGAACTGTGATGTTATAATTGTTTGTCAGTTGGGCTGAGCGAAGTTTTGTGGGTGAAAGGGGGTGATGGAGAAAATGGGGTTTTTGTTTCCGAATTGGGAATGTATTTTAGTGTGGGAGGGTGATGTGTGGGCTGTTTGTCTGTCAGAGGCTGTTTGATCTAATTTGATAATTTGTTGTTTATATGAGAGATATGCGCACGATGTGTGT
>LUCM01004766.1:86226-106315 GCA_008360955.1 Fasciolopsis buskii | reverse complement strand
CATAGGTATGCGAATACAATGCTCATAACGGGGTCACGAACTTCGTTGGCATACCCTTCCGGTGGAGAGCACTGAATAGTGCTGTCCCATCCACTGAGTCGAAAGCACCTTCTAAGTCGAGAAAGACTACGGTCGTGGGGCGGCGGTGTGTGTGTGTGGCGCGTTTCGAGTATTTAGCGAAGAGTGAATATCTGGTCGATGCAACCTCGACCTGGCCGAAATCCGGCCTGCTGTTCGCGGATATCATTCTGGCGAACGGGTTTCAAACGACGCAGCATTATCGAAGCTAACACCTTAGTAACTATCGGAATTAAACTAACCCCACTATGATTGCTGCAGTCACTCCGTGTACCCTTCTTGAAGGAAAAGAACGATTAGGGTTCTCAACCAAAGCCTTTGATTCTGACAAGAACCTGACCGCAAGGCAGCGGGTTATGGCTGAGCGGAAACCCACCTACTTGGCTCAATTATTCTTCCACTCGTTTTTCTGACAGAGCTGTTAACTCGGGCCAACCCCCAACTTGGATGACTAAGTGACGTTTTCGTCAGGTCTCTAGCCATTGATGTTCTAGGCATGATTGTATCTTCGGCTTGAAATGAACCATCCTGTATAGCTCACTGGATCATGGAGGCACGCGAGCCGTCACACCATGTTAAGTTGTAGCCTCGGTGTGACAGGTGGATTGTTTGATTCTGCTGCGCGAAATCTCATTCGGAAATTGAATCATTTTGTAATAATAAAAAACAAGAGAATTATGTACAATGAAATTTCGCCAATAAGTTTTGCTAGAGCAAGAAAGTCACAGATACTAACTAAAAGTAAAAATTCATTGAAATATACTTTGGAAACCTAACACAGGCTACTTGGCAGGTTCACTGATCACCCCATGGACTGATCATTCTTACTTGGACCTGTACACCGACTCACCTCAAAGAGAACACCAAGCGAAACAATCTTCAAGGACTTTCACATGTGTACAGAACCATTTCAAACGAAATTACATTCGAATATTTAGCTGGCTTACTTGGAACATGGATGAAATATTCAACAGCGTCCCATCTCCGCCCAGGCAGACTACAAGGTCCACTTCTATTGAATGGGAATTTTCAAATGCTCCAATAGAGCTCTTTTCGTTGATTTCCTGGTTGCTGAAATTTACTGAACAAGGTGGAGGTTCGGACAAACGGAGGGGAGTGCGACAAACGGATTCTATCGTAGGAGACGACTTAATACGTTCTTCTACGGATGACAATGTCGGGAGCATGTAACGGTCCAACACAGGCAGGAATCGTTCATCTTTTCGTAGCTCGGCAATCGTTCGTGTCTCCAACAGGACTGTCACGTTCCATTTCTGGAGAAGAATCAAAAGGCATAAGAAGGAAATTTTGAGGTATGTGGGCGTATGACAAACCTGAAGGTCGTCTTAACAAACTCAGGTAGTCTGCAGTGGTCATCAATGTCCCTGGGGAGACCATCAAGCATTCAAACGAAGCTTGATACAAAACGGTGGACGACCAGGGTGGGCGATTTTAAATGTCCATAGAGTGCCAACAGTATGGAGTAACATAACAAGTGAAATAAAACAGGGCTTAAATCACATTGAATAATAAATATGGATCCGCTCAAATCATCTGGTTCCATGAAGCAATGGTAAAGAACACGAAATATAACGGATAAACACGATGAGCTGTTCAGACGTTTCACCAACCGAAAATTGTCGTCGCTATTCTAGAAGCCAATCAGTGCTGTTACGACAAGAATGTAAACGTTGCGCTAGTAAATACCGGACTGTCTGAGAGAAGTGAATGATATTCGATCTAAACTATGTGAGTTAGTAACATTTCCTGCCCCTTTAAAGTGTTATTTCAGAGACATGATGTTGACAGAATGAGCTGCATCGTGCAACATCGTCCGTCTTGCACGGATTTCATTCCTCATTTGCGCATTTCCAAAAAGCAAAAATCTCCCATGTCATGGGCGATAGTCCAACACTAAAATGTTACAATGAGAACGCACCTTGACGGGGTGTGACTGCTTGCGTGCCTCTATGATCCAGTGAGCTATACAGGATGGTTCATTTCAAGCCGAAGATACAATCATGCCTAGAACATCAATGGCTAGAGACCAAACGAAAACGTCACTTAGTCATCCAAGTCGGGGGTTGGCCCGAGTTAACAGCTCTGTCAGAAAAACGAGTGGAAGAATAATTGAGCCAAGTAGGTGGGTTTCTGCTTAGCCATACCCCGCTGCCTTGCGGTCAGGTTCTTGTCAGAATCAAAGGCTCTGGTTAAGAACCCTAATTGTTCTTCCGCTTAGCGGCTAGACCTAGCAGCACCCGTCCATTACTCCCCATGAGTTACACGCCTACAAATAATTCCATACTACATTGGTCGTCGCGCAGGATTATCGGGCCCGCGTCGCCCATTGCATCGAGCGGGGTAGGTTTTGATAAGTATGCTACTGCTCAGAGTAATCTCTTTTATTCAACCTGCCTCTTCTGTCTCCAACCAAATCTAATTGACCCCTCCCTCTACCCACAATGTCCCCGCTCATAACACGCCCGATACTCGCGACAGTTCGTTGTCAAATAGTACAGTGGTTGGTTTCCAGCCTGTAAGCTCACATTTCAAGTTTCGTCAGACCCTGAATCTCGGCTTCCTCAACGTGCACACTTATGCAGGCTGACCAACAGGCTTGTTTTGCCCTGACAATGGTCTCATTTTCGATTGATATCTGTTGTGTCAGTGAAACACGAATTCAGGATTCGAGTAGAGTAATTCAACTAACTGCGCCAAATGTCTCGTCAAAGTATTTCCTGCATACTTTAGGAGACGAAGAGGGTCAAGTTGTGGGTCAACGCGGGATAGGAATAGTCTTGACTGAGAAGGCTGAAGCAGCCCTTTTAGACTGGATCACAGTCAACAGTCGCTTGTGCGCAGTTAGATTGCAGGGATCAGTCGATTTTCGGAAGGATAGTCGTGTTAAGCGCACCTTGTTTGTCGTCTCGGCATACACTCCAACAGACTGCATCACTGACATGCAAAAAGACCAGTTTTACGATGACCTCGTAATCTTTGTTCGAAAGAGCAAAGGCTCTGATATTGTAGTGGTAGAAGGCGATTTTAATGCACAAGTTGGAAAACTGAGGGCATCGGAATCCCGTTTGGGTGAGTGCTGCGCCTTGTCTGCTCAGCGAACAGATAACGGAGAAAGACTTCTCCAGTTTTGTGCAGACGATCGTCTATTCCTACCTAGTACCAATTTCCGACACAGTTCTCGTCGCACAGCGACATGGCGCTCTAACTCGACAGGTACTCTGAGTCAGACCGACCATATTGCAGTAAGCTACCGATTGCGCGGTTGTGTCCAGAACTGTATGTCGTACTGGACCACGTACGTATAATCAGACCATGCGTCAGTTTGACTGCCATTTTTGCTGCAGTTCAACGACCATTGACATAGGCCACAAACCCGATTGGCCGCCGGACGTCCATCTGATTTGGCTGTTCGCAACAGCTGTGAACAGAAACTGTTCGAGGAACTAAGAACTCCGACGAGCAGCAATGTAAACGAGCATTCAGATCAAATCAAGCAAGCGATGCATTTGGCTTATGGTCCTAGATCTGGCATTCATCGAAGACACTGGATCTCGCAAGGATCGCTGGGCCTAATGAAGCAAAAACACCAGCTCCTTAGCTGGAAGTAGGTGAATAAGATGCGTCGACAGCTGCAGGGTCAGTTGACCATAAGTCTTGAGAATGGCCGTGAAAACTGGTGGGTTAAGCTGAGAGAAGAAATGGAGTTAGTAGCCGCTTCAGATAACAGTCAAAGTGTTTAAGCTTATATGTGACACTGGTGGGTGGCGAACTTCGATTGCTGAAGTCAAGTGTCATAGAAATAGGGAGTTCATCCATGGTAAACAACAAAAGTTGGACCGTCGGGTTGAGCACTTCAAGGATCGGTGTAGCTGGCCACACGATAACGTACTTACGCGGACGCTTGCAGCTGTGACTATTTAACAGGTGTCTCCTGAGCCCCCAACGGAAGTGGAAGTACAGTCGAATATTCGACTTCTATAGAGGGGATAAGTAACCGATCCCAACGAACCTCTTCCAGTTCTTTTCAGACTGCGTGGAGAAACCTTGTTAAAAGCTCTTGCCTCCTTGCTCCGTAGTATTTGGAACAAGGAACGTATTCCGGCTTCGAAGGGTGAGACACTAATTGTACCCATCATCAAGAAATGCACACAGTGGTTGCAGGAATCATTGAGATTAGTTTAATTTCGATAGTTACTAAAGTCTATGACATTGATTCGCGCTAGTAACATCCGCGAACAGCTAGTAGGTCGAGGTTGTATCGACCAAATATTCAGTCATCGGCAGTTGTTGGAAACGCGCCACACAGCAATCCCCTACCACCGTAGTCTTTCTCGAATTGAAAGACACGTTCGCCTCAGGGGGTCGGACAGCACCATGCAGTGCTCTCCACCGAGGTGGTATGGTAGCGAATTTCGTGGACCACTAGCGAACATTGTACTCACGAGAGGATATACGGTGAACCATCGAGTTCAGTAGAAACGACTTGCGGTGTTCGACACAGGAGTCCCATCTCTCCACTCTTGTTCAACTTCGTCATGGATGGGGTAGGTAATGAGGAGTTTCATGAGGTCTGTAGGATGCTGGGATCTCAAACTAGGAAATGGAAAGAGGCTTCATGACCTAGCGTAAGCAGACGACGTCATGGATCTGTTCGGATTCGCGAACCATGCACGACGCGCACTAAATAAACTCCCGAGATCGACTGATTGCTTTGGCATGTGCTTTGCACCTTCAAAGTGCAAAGTGCTGTTGCAGGAATGGACGACAGTAGTGCCGAACTTGATACTGGGTGGCGAGGAAATAACGAATGTGAATCGTTTGACTTACCTTGGCAACCGCGTGTCGAACGATGGTAGCTCGGGAGTGGATGTAATCACCCGGGTATCCAAGGCTCAAGCAGCTCACGCTGGACGACTGAAGCCTTTGTGGCGTCGGTTTGGTATTTTATCGAATTTGAAAGGCCGAGAGTACTGTGTCGCAGTGCACTCAGTTCTGTTGCACGATTGCGAGACATGGAGTATGCGTGTGGGCGATGTTCGTCGGCTAAAGGTTTTCGACCATCGATGTCTACGTAGTATGGCTGGGATTGGATGGAGTGACCGGGTGGGTAATGTGGAGGTCGTGAATCTACTATTAGGTAGAAATTCTGAGAATACCTTATCTCAGCGTATGAAACTTGCTAGACTACGCTGATTGGGTCACGGCGAACACTCGTCGACCATACCGTGTCTCATTTTGTGTTCCTCCCACGGAGTGGAAGAAGGCATGTAGAGATCAACAGGTAACGTGGCAGCAAGTGATAGTGTTCAACGAACTTTTGTAAAGTATTTGTCCTACGTCTCCTTAGTTGGGGCCCGAAGGTTCTGTCAACTAGCTGGCTGGAGATAGTGGAGCATATGGCAATGAACCGTGTGCCGTCGCGATCGTGTTGTCATTATTTATTGAATCAGAATGATTGAAATAGGACGTCTGCGCAGATGGACCGTGCTCTGTGCGCTGTCTGTAGCGGCATTACTACCTTTCCAGACTGGTTTAGGTCCACTCCTTGTCCCCCTTGGATATCTATTTTTCTATGGAAACTTGTAACCGTGAACAGGCAGTGATCGGCAAGGCTTGCCTTTCTGGTCATCTTTGAACGATGATGATGACGATGTGACTGAATAGCCCGATTCACCACTTTTGGTCTACTGGCAAAAGTATATGACTAGCGCGTCTCTGCGCTCCTTGATTAGGCCTATCCATAAGTAATGTGTCGTTCTGGTTATACTGCCTGATAGTGAAGTTTTAGAGTTTCTCTATGAAATCAGGTTTTCAACAGACTTTATTTTGTTCGTTACTGAGATTATTTCGAAAAATGCAGCGGATCATGGATTTATTCCACCGGGTCGCTCGTTCAACCGAATATTGACCACCCAGCGCGGTGGCCATTTGTCCGTTGCTCACGCACGCCTCGCCCACAAGCCCTTGTCAAATATACCCAACTTCCTAACGCTCCTGGTTGTCTTTTTATTGTTCCGGTTGAGTGTCTGGGTTGTCATTATTGCAGTCGCGCAGCACCGCGTAAGAGTGAAGTATAAGTGATTACAATCGGTTTTAGGACAATGAGTCAAGTTAGAATTCCCAAAACTGATCGTAAATGTGCATGCAGAGAAGCTTCGAAAATTTTCGGAAGAAACCGTGAGCCAATGCGAAACACCGACGTATATGTGCATCATGAGGAAGCGACTGTGTTGAACTAGACGCACTTTTCGCTTGCTCTTTTAGTGCCCCCTCTCGTGTTCCGCCACGGATTCAGCGGGACGTCATCCGCATACAGCCTTGTTTACTTTACTGCAAGACCAGGAAGACCAGCGAGGACCTGCTGTCTCGCTTCAAATGATGGTGACGGATATTACACACAACGCTCGGCGATGGGCGAATTGCCAACAGTGTAGAGTTGCGTCAATAATAACGATGGCGATACTAATAGCATCACTACATACCCGATCTTTGAGTTTTACCTAGTATTCATTACATGGGAAAATATTCTCCTGGACGGTTTTCCTTGTGTCCGAGAACCCTTTGGGGACATGAGACCTAGTAGCCTATTTTTCGTTATTACATTCATTTTGCATGCCTGAAAGAAATCTATCGGGACCAACTGCCAGCGCTATACTTTTCGGAAGTTTTACAAAGCATTTTCTATCAGTATACATCGAAATACCTGTAGGAGATGAACTACGAGTGTCTTCACGCTTTCGATCACATTGTCATCGCAAAACTTATGAACAACCAGGATCTTCTCCGGTATTTTCTTCCAACTTAACTGAACGTTGTCGTTGTTTTGGGTAAAACTAAACAAAATGTGTTAGAAGGACATGGGCAAAACCTGCAGTTCTCTGCCAAATTGTATTGACCCACTAGCATCCGCAAGCGCAGTAGAAGCAACAAGGCCACCCAAGGTCAACCGTAGACCAGATGTCCCTTCAGCACAGTTCAGTACTGGTGCAGTTAAAGTTAAATTGCAAGATTTTATGGCGAGATTCCTGGTGGTCCACTTTCTTGTGCCGAAGGCTGGCTGGATTAGACGACGCCTCGACAGCAGTTTGGTTGGCACAGAACGGAAGCAACCTCAAGGGCCAAACGAGCGTCTGGAGTTCTTCCGATTCTATGCACAGAAATCGACATTTCCCAGTGCGAGTTCTATCTGGTTCGCATTATCATTGAAAATCCGGCTGTAAGTGGGTGGTGGAGGGAGAAGATCTCACATCAACGCCTTCGCCGAAGAACGATTAATTCGTGGGCGTTCAAAAACAGGATTGCCATGTGAAAAGGGACGCGCGCCTCCATTGAATGCAGACATAATAACTCACTTCAGCCCACCTAAGATCTACCCCCGAAAAGCATCTTGATTGCATTTTTCTCGGCGGTATTTCTGGGCCACCTATTCCATCTAATCACCACTCTGCTGCTGAGGGCTTGCACCATTGCTGTCCGCCGAGAGCGATGTTTTATCAATCTACTTCCATTTACCCCGGTTCTAGGATTGGGATCTTCATGAGAAGGAATCCCATGAAGTGTTCCAATTAGATCTTTTACTGCCTAGAATTTGTCAACCGGATCCAACCAAGTTCCTCAGCGCTCCAATAAAAACGAGCCGAAGTTTGATAATCTCTGTCTGTAGGTCTTCTGTCTCTGATCTTCAGTCACGTTTTGGGCTAGTCGCTGCACCTCCTCACTCAATCCTTATCTTTTTGGGATAATGCGGACCGACCCTTAATGCAGTATTCTGCGTGAAACATAACGAAAGCCCTAAAAAGAGGGAAGTAAACCTCCGCATTTAGGCTCAACAGCATTCACTTAAGTCTAAAAAGCTATCCGATGACTGTATTTTCAGCTGCAATATATTTGTCCGCCCACTCAACACCCGGCGTCAACTGAATTACCAGGACATTTTATTTGTTCTCCTCATTTATCATGAAAAGACCATCCTCATGCGCAGTTATAATGCTCTCTGTATTTTTTGAATGCAACTGGCCTTTTGGTGCTTTCTGTGCTAGATCCTATGTTCTCCACCAATTTAACGTTGAGACAATATTGCTGCTCACCGCATCCTCTCCAGAAGACCGAAAAAACGCATATTATCCACAAAGAAGAATCTCGGAGCTCACGCTATCTCAGTTAAAACTTTAAAAAACGGAAATACAACATTGGTCTGAGTACCGAACCCAAGGCTACTCCACTAGTGACCGGTCTTGTGCCAGAACTAACTTCTTCGACTCGAAAATGAAATGCCCCGCCTATTAAAGTTTTACCGGCTACTTCACCAGCCTATCGCCTATGGCGGTGACTCGCAGCTTTAGCAGTAGGAGGCGAAGATTAGAGAGTAAAACGACTTACTGGTGTCGAGATAGCACGCTGCTGCTGGCATGCCTTCATCTATTCTAAGAGTCACCTCACCAGAATGCACAAAAGATTTCTAGAGCGCGATCCCTGGTGCAAGAATTCATGTTAGGCGGTGCACTTCGTGGAGAAGTGCGTCGGGTGCAAATAATGCGTTCTGGCACTTTGTCGAGGGCGCCTGCCAAGATCACTGACCTGTAGTTCACCACTTCCGGCCGCAAGCCACTCTTTAATATCCATTACCTTCGCCGCTTTGAAGTCCTGCAGGACATGTCCCTGCTGCGGAGTTGCCTTGGACAGTTTACAACTCGGCCTTTGTCAGGACATCATCCAGAGGTCCTATAATAGCCTGATGGATCCACTATGGGCCGACCGATGCACTAGGGCTAATGTTCCCTGGGTAGGAAAGAACCGTTTCCTAGTTTATCTGTTTTCCTCAATATCGTGTTTGGTATGGAGAATTCAGGTATACATGAAAGCCTGCATCCAGCCGGCGTGTGCTGCTAAAACACTTTATAATTACTTTCGCCTTTCCGATGTTATTCATTGCGACAACTGTTCGTGGGCCGACCCCATCCTAAAGGATCCACTTGACAGTGTGCATGGCTTACTTTACTTCGTAATTGTATCTGGCGGATTGTGCTGAGCTACCAGCCTCAGTTATGTAATTTGCAGAACAACCTCATTCCAGACTGCTCTCATGGCTTCTAAGCTAGGAAGAGCATGGGTCCCGAAGTTATATAACCCTGCATATATCCGCATGACATCAAACTGCACGGCCTTCGTTCTCCCCCTTTAAGCGATGCAAGATCTACTTTGGAGACTAGAATGGCCTCCCCCATTACATATCATAGGTTTTCAAAAGTGGTTCCGTTAAAGTCTCATGTTAGCTTATCTATGGCTGTTTCCTTAAAGCTTCCTGCAAACCTAAGAACCGTTTTCGGAAGCCCCAGGCAGCGGGTGCATCAAACAATCACCGGATCGCTCATGATTAAGGGAGGATGAAACTTTGGCTGCTCCGTATTCCTCCTTTATTTTGTAATCCCGAGGTCCAGCAGGAACAGTACAAATCCAGTCATACGCCTAGTGTTTCCCATTTCATTTAGATACCTGGTCGTTTCATGCAACCACCCTCCCGAATGTGTGAGCTTTCCAAAGTCTCAGTTGAGTTGCGGCAGGCAGAAAACGCCGAGGATCTGTATGTCGATGGCAGCAGTCATTGTGTCCGTCAAGACTTGAAAGAGTCGGTTGTTTTCTTCACTACCAGTACTCCGGAAACGATGCGCATTCCAAGGGGGCCAGACCCTTTTCCGGCTCTGTAGCGTTAACGTTGCATATGCGCCCATTCCTACCGGATAGTGCAACTCCCAGTTCCAGGTGGTTTATAACTTCCCCAGCAAAGTCGGCTAACCCACGCCTGGAAATCGCTACTTCCTCCCAGTTCTAAAATTCGCGAGCTTCTATAGTACTGCTTGGCTATATGATCGCCGCTGGACACCCAGGTTTCTTAACCACCGTAGGAGTCACTTGTTGGAAACATGCGAGCACAAATAGCTCCACCCTTTTGTTACTCATACGGATTATGGTTGCGTAGATTGAAAAATTCTGACCTTTTTGCTGCATGCCAGCAGGAAGTATTGGCTGGGCAATGCGCTCTGCTGTTTGCAGTCCCGGCGAGTCGCAAAGTCTGTTTAGTTCACTCCAGTTCTTGAGAGTTCAATGCAGCTAAATCGAGTCAAGTTCACTTCGTTTATTTGCACATGACGCTGTTGACCTCAGCGGCAATCGAGCGCCCAGACTGTCTCTGGCGGTATGCGCAACATCCAACCTGTGTCATTGCTAGCTCTGTTTTCCAGCTCTAATTCGGTTTGCCGTGGATGTCCCGTATCCGCTAGAATAAAAAGGAAATACAGACCTCCTTTCATCAGTGAGACAAGGGAAGGTCCGTTATATTTGCGTTCCTTTACATCACAATGACATTTATTCTCACCACGCGACCTGCTTTACATTACCCCGCATCTTGGCTACCTAATACTTTGAAAAATTCATTCCCCTTCTAATCTAGTGATGTTTTAAAAGCGATTACACCTTCGGTACCTACTACTTCAGATGACAGCGTATCCCAAGCCTCAGCCAGTCTAGTGCGGAAATGCTTGCGTGCACATGTTACCTGGGGCTGGTTTGCAATAGGTTTACAAAATCGTGTACGTTTTATCCTTGGTAGCTTGCCCGAGCATGCCTTTAGATTCTACCTCCTCAAGCTCCTCAGTGACTTGAAAGTTTCTGTTATATCGATGCCGAAACTGCGCTCTTCAAGGTGAACGACTATCTTCTTTGTTCCTCAACCATTCCAATTTCTTACCGTTGAATACTTTAGAGGCAGGCCACATTCTTTTTGAGGGATTTCACCCACCCTTGTTTGGAGTACTCTTTGTGTGGCCCGATTATCAGGGTGTATAGATGGAAGGACACCTACGGTTTATTACAGGCTACTGCAAACCGTGGCCTGAAGAGCTCCCTCTTTGCTTTTCGGACATCATGTTTGCAATGCTCAACTTTCTTCTCTTCGGTCAGGTTTCTAGCTCATCGAATAGTATCAAGTAGGGACCCTCCATTTTGCCTAATAATTCCAAGCATTCCAAACGACTTCAGCAGTTGACTTTAAGCTGCATTTTCTGGCATATACCAATCTCTGGCCCAAACAGGTTCATCTTAAGCATTCCGGTCTGCGACCCCGTAAGCACCTTCTTGCTGATTTGGAACCTCCTTTGACAGAATCTCCTTAGTCTACTGAACAGAAACTTTTCAATCGAATAACCGGACACAGGCACTGTACTGTAATTTTCCTGGCGAGGACAAAACGGCCTTGTGAAAATACACGCGCAGATATTCCAAAACTGAAGATGATAATTGTTCGAAACTATTCGAAAGCGCAGTCTGTTGAAAACTCTAGCATATTCCGAAACCTAAAGACCCCGTGCATCGTAATTCAAAACAGACAATAAATGTAACGAGGTCGATATCTAGTATGTAAACAGATCTTAGCAAAAATGGTGCCCAAAAATAATTCGTCCTCTGAGAAATATCGGTGACACTACGGAAGCCCCAGCAGAATGCTGATTTGGCTATTGGTAAATGCTTGGGTAGTTGGCAGGGGGAATCGTGCATTGTGAACTAAGTTTGTCTTGAACGGATATACCCGTGCCATGTAAGTATTTGCAGACCCTCTACAGTGCACTGGTGTGCGGAATCGCTTGCATAAGGGAACAATAAAATTGTCCAACGAGAACCAGGTTCACTTCCGGTGACATGGTTTTGAGAATCTTCGTCCAGTTAATAACTCATCGCTGCGGTCCAGAGGTCAAGAAACGACCAGCAACCAAAAGATTAGAGTACCTAGTTTAAATGTCCTGAAGAAAGATTGAGGGCGGCCATTGCGAGCCAAAAATGGTCGACAAATCAAACATTCTCGGAGGATTTTGTGGAATCAGCGAACAGACGATTGTCCAGAACGAAGTAGACAAAAAGCGGAGAGAACTGCCATTGCAACCCAAAATGCACAGAAATAATGTTAGGTATACCATTCCCTTCGTGGATATAAGAGTTTTCCTCACACGTGTTTTTGAAATGTTGCTTTCGCCCCGGGCCGCAAAGGTATGCTAAGCAAATGGTCTTCCAAAAGGAATCTGCGCCTGAGGCTTTGTTCATGGGCTGCCAGGTGGTGACGCACTTACGATATGATCACGAGGCGGTGAGGATGTTCGACAGTGCAGCAACAAAGATCAGTTAATGGCTTGAACGTGAGACGGTATCCTTAGTAGAAGATGTTACACTGCTGACTGTTTGATGCTCTAAATGTGAAGTACCGTCAGCATTAAAAAACGTATCAGGTAGAGGTAGTTGCAGTTCACGCCATGAGAAGGTGTCGTCAGAAACCCGTGCAGTATTAACTGAATCTCGACAATCTGTAAATATGCTGCTATTAGCTTACCTGACTCTGAAACGGCCGACGTTGATTGCATCTACGCAATGGAGTTGTTCAGCCTTGAAGATCATAACGCAACGAGGAAGTGCTAGCAAATGAGAATCCGTGAGACTGTTACAGTCGTTTGTGCAGCGAGTTCATGAGGATATATATGAAATTATATCACATTCATTCCAAAAAATGGCTATTAAATTACGGAGAATTCTGCCCGCGTCTTAAAGCAGAACCACGGCGTTTTTTGGCCGTCCTCGTCCACCGTCTTTTCAGTAACTAATTATTTTTATCCGTTTCTAGAAACTCCGCATAGACATCGTTTACACACCCCAAACTTGGCATCTCACTTCACCCACAGTCGCTTCAAAAACTGTTAGGTGCTCCCGTTTTAGCCCCTGGCGCACTCTATGCTTTTGAACAAGCTCCCGCTGTTTGTCCGCAAACCGAATTCAAAGACTCAGGTTGGCTACGCTTTTAATTAATTCTTATCACTGCCCGCAAATGGCATTCATCTATATGAAGGCGAATCACTGCCTTTTGATATCCAGGCTAGTTTTCGCTCATCTCCATTCCGTTATCGCATCCATACTGATACTCATCTCCACCCTATGACTCTCTTGACTATCGAGTACCCCGGCTAACGGGCGGCGACAGCCATTGCCCTCCAGCCATATTTTGCGCACGCGGTACGCACCTTTGTTGCATTCAAACAATATAACTCGCAGTGTAGGACTGGAATGCAACCACAGAAAAATCTTTGCGAACCATTACCTAGCTTTGAATTAAAGCCCCCTGCTCGGAAAACCACATCGCCTGTTGTGATCTTGTGGGCGAAACCACATTGCATTGTATGTTTGGGTTCCGTTTTCCGTGTCTTCACTGTGCCTTATTGGCCCAATTTTGATTTTATCTTGCGCATGACTCTTGTATGTCCAGAAATATACACAAACAAACAAACTTTCCAAATCACTAGAGGTCGCTTTCACCCCCTGTCTCTTCGATTCACATTGTCCATATCTCCTGTGCATCATCTATGTGAAAAATTGATCTTGCCTTGCGCATGCATCTCGCAAATCGAGAAATATACATTATTATTATTATTATTATTATTATTATTATTAAGACTGGCATTGTCTAAATATCCTTTCCTTGAAATTGACGGTGTCTGTGATCGACATTACTTGTAACTAAAGTTCTTTATTTCTCATGCCCAAATGGTGCTGCGGCTTTGTATTGCTCGTTTTTAAGTTTACCATCTGTTCCAATTTTTGGATTTCTTCAACGGGCACCTGTGATAAGCCAGGCAGTTCCACTGAAAACTCGCTCCCGGATTTGACTCTACATGTCTGTGCTTGTCTCACTGTTGTGTCCCTGGCTGCTGTAGATGTGGCACGTGTTCATCCCAGGATGCGTAAGATTTATGATGATTTTTTGTTTTGAAGGCGATTTTCGCAAATCCCAAATAAGCCTTACTTTCCCAAAACCTGCAATTCCTTTTCATACATATCTTCCTGGACCGGAAATGTGCAAAACTGCAGGGCATCCAGTTGCACGGAAGGATGCCATATGTAAATATATGTGAAATATTGCTTTCCAACTACAATAAAAAGAAAACCGGCCGTTGAATTATGCAGCACTTTTCTTGGTAACCTCACTGTATCAGGCACCCTCTTATGATAAGTAAACACTTCGATCCGACTTCAGGATTCCCATAAGATACACTGGCCACGTGGAGGGCAAGACCACCTGCGATAAAGGAAATATGTCTACTTAATTACCATAAAATGGAGATAACCTCTGATTGCATTTTTGACCCGCTTACCCACAAATCTGTATACCTCTTTATTTTGAAAACCATGCCACGATAGTTATAGTTTTATTAAGATAGAAAACCGTAAACTACTTGTGGTAGTGACGAGCAGCTAAAATACCATATTGAATGCGGTCACCAAAGCAGAGACAGGTTGACACAGACGGCCCCATATTTAAGTACTGGGTGACATCCCATTCATTCGTCACGGTGTCATTGTCACTTTTTCAAATAGTGCATTGGCGGAGATCTAATTATCAGGCCATAGTGAACAGCGGCAACACCAGGTATTGTGCCGAGAAATTTTCGGCTTGTGCGTTGAAGGGGACATGACAAGAGATAACGTGGCGAGGCCGAGGGAGCCGCTACTACTTTAGTAGTTGAACGTCCAACGCTTGGAACAAACAGCCAGAGAGAAGCTTCTGCTATGTTTCCTCCACGCTAACAAAGCGCACTCCTGGGGGGAATGGGATGATGAGCCCGGTGATTTCGGATATAACCGAACATTTCTGATCCGCCAGCTGCCTCCAGAATGATATAACCATTTGCCCCCATCCATTATGGTCCTTTTGGGTTCATTTTCCAGCGTCTGCTTTCCGCAAAGACGCTGCTACAACGACTATGCAGGAAGAAAACTGGTTAGAATGACCCCATTGTTCCCGAAGATCACTGGTCCTGTAAAGTTTCTGCCGGTCTTGATTGAATTCGCGGCTCAAAATTTCTGCAACGCCTGGTACCGAATGAAGCGAGGTAAAAGGAGGATATGTGCGCTTCTTTCGACGCATTTGAATTGGATTACGGTTCTTCAGTTTTTGAACAGTGGAGCTGAACGGTTTCACCGTTACGCAATCAGGTTATTGTTGTTTAAGGCCTGAGCAGCACCTGTGAAGTGAGCATCCGTGAAGCACATTGCGCTAATTACTGTAATTGTGACGGTGGATTTCATGCAGAATCAGCCGACTAGACAGCAGAGTAGTAAATGGGTTCAAAATCGTACCCAGCCACATACACAATGCTAAGAGTAGCTTGGTCACTTTCATCGCAAATAGACTCACTATTGTGCACTACAAAATATTTTGAACAGTTGTGACACTTAACATCAACACAATCCTGCCGTCCAGTGCTTCCAGGGAAACGAAACTACCTCGGCTAGAAATAAGGGCCAAAGGCCCAGAAGTTCTAGGCCTGTCCGAAAAGTATTAGCCACCGTGCGTCCTTGTCGATCAATCCGAGCCGGCCATGGAAGTCGAGGGTGGCTCGCTGATAGCCGTCTTGACCATGTCCGTTTCCTTTTTATCTAAGCCCATCATGCACTAGTCGTAGATCCGATCTCTGGGGAGGTTTAAGAGGCAGCTTCTGATAATGGATTATGTCCTGCCGTTAAGTATCTTTGGCATGGGTGCTATGACCCTAGAACAGCAGCGGTCCGCAGAGTGTGACCTCATATAAATTCGCAATTCGGTAGCTTCGCTTCACAGCCTAGGGGAAATTATTTGCACGTTAGTACCGTTGACTGGTTATTTAAGGGAATGGAACCTCCAGCTCGTTGAAGGTTTGCTATGAGAACGTGGTGTACTGACTGACTATCATAGAAACTTCAGTCAAGACCATTCAGTCATCCTTTTAGCTCATGCCACGCAATTGATATGCTTGTACAACGTAAATTTGCAGCAGAAGAAACATGGGAGGGATAAAACAAGCGCTGAGCATCATACGGAAGCGGTTTCGGAACTTAAATAGAAACGCTAGAGTAAGGATGGCAACTGAAGAGTGTATGCACTGTTGGAGAAGCGTGACCGTGACGTAAGGGCAACCTGTGGCTCGCTTCCAAAGTGCAAAAAGACTCCCGGCCGATGGCACTTAGGTAAAAATAAGAAAAACTGCACTTACGTGCAAAGGGCGAAGGCCTATAGTGAAGTTAATAATTCATATGTCAAACCACACTTGTACGGTAAGAGCACGAATAGTTGCGAAGTGTCATGCAGGGGTTTTATGTCCAAGGGGTTGTCTCACCTGTACCGCTTAGTGTAGTTATTGCTCATGTCGTAGGTAGCCATATGCACGCAGCAGACTAAGGCTATTCGACAACGCCAACATTAGGTCCGGCATAGTCCGACCGTGAGCGGAAAAGGGTCTCCTAGAGGGTCCTCGGTGCGATAGTAAACACAAGATGGAAAGATTGACTGATGGCCTCGATCGCGCCCCTTTGCAGAGACACCTGCTCTGTCGTTCCGCTTGCGAAAATATAAGGACATGCTGACAAAAATGACGAGGCATCCTTCGGACGCTATAGACTGCAGGCGAAGGCCAGAGAAGGCGCATTTGTCGGCAGAAACAATCCAATCCGGGGTCGTGCAAGCACAGCTAGAATTGTTACCCAGGATGCCAGAAGCAATGCTCATTGCGTCAGCTTTTGGAATACGAAGTAAAATTTGTGTGCTTTGGATAGCACGCTATATCTTCCCATTGTTGTCGAATAAGACAGGTGACTTTAATTATAGACTAGGTTATCGGTATAAACCAGAAAAAGTGGAGGACACAAAGCGGGTCTCAGCTAGACTCCACTGGCAGCAATGCGCAACTGGGACTTCATCTGCAAGACTCTTAGGAACAAATTCACCCTAGAAGGGAAATCCATGATCCATTAAAGCAACGGGTTTTTATCCCGAGGGCCTGGAGTATTTCGGGCAACTGAGCATATTTTTGAAGGCTCCATTGGAGTGAATATCAGGTTCGGCAAATCTGTCACGTTCCCCCGAAAAGGCCATTTCTACCTCTGTGGTAGGCTGCAGTATCTATGGCAGCAGCGCCATTGCGGATCGAATGAATTCAAATTCCACCCTCCAGATGTTGGGTGTTGGGAGAGACTGGAAAAGCTGAAGGACACCGGGACCAAACAATTTTTGCTTGGGAGTGGTTGCTCGAAACAAGATTTTTTAGGTGGGCAGTGAAGTATGTCCAAACGTCGAGATTATTATATAAGATAGAGGACTGATTCTTCTAAGTCAAAATGCATTCAGGTCCCGGATACATGCCGGTAGAGAGCTAGTACAGTGATGACCTTGGGCACGTCCATGGGAAGCCGGTACGCCCCTGAGAGACACCGCGCCTCCATCTAGCCCACATGAGGCTCGTTGACTTCCCTTTGGACTAAGCGGCTGCCGTTACAATCCCAGCCATGCATCTTATCCTGGAGTTCAAGAGATCAGCACTAGGAGGCCGATAGGAGACGCCTAGTATTACGAAGCCATTACCGGACAGTCCGTGCCGAAACCTTTTCTGTTCACCAAAACTACGCACGTACTTTCGGGAATGGGATTCTGTTACGGACAAACGGAGGGGAACGGCCCGCTCGATTGGCTGGATAAGCTGCGTCTCCAGATATGGAAACCTTTCGCACAAGTACATCAAATCTGCTCCTCGTCTTGGTTGCAACGATGACGAATGGAGGCTGTTGCAACGGCATTATGCCCAACTCGGCTCTGTTGATCAGGATGCCAAGGACGTTGGTCGGGGTAAGCCGAGCGGAGCCCAAAACCGCGAGGTCACCGGCTTATGCCTCAGAGGGACAAACGCACTTGGTAGGTAATCTGGACAGTGATTGATGTGCGACTGCCCTGGATGCAAGATCGCATCTTCATAACCTTAAATACCTAGAAGAATGGGTTACCTTTGGCTATCTGACGACTCAGCAATGATCTGTTTGCGTTTTGCCCTCTGGACAAAGTGAAATTCCTTGTTTCGATGTACTTATCCTAGAGCGGATTAATTTTTCGGTGAGAAAGGAAGTGTTACTCCCTGAAATCCACAAGTTAGGCTTTCTTCACCAGCCAGTTGTTGATTAGTAGCTGTTCATTGGAGTTTAATCAAGGCCCAGGCGCATCTGAGCCGCTACCTCCTGCGATATCTGAAGCTCTGCTAGCGAAATGCACAGCTTCTTGATAAGGTCGAAGAGCGAAATCGGTTTGCAGTTGGCGGGCCAGTTACCTTGGCATCACTCAATGCTTTGGCGGTGGCTACACTTCCCGGAATCTGCCGCTGCCTTGTTTGCTTGCTGTTAACGATGGGCAACAAGCCGACACTGGCTAATACTAGAGACAATGTAAAGGGCAGATACACAGCCGGAGCACACACGGTATGCAGAATACGCACAGTTCAGATCATAAAATTTACATCGCAGTCCATGAATTGTTATATCATTTTCATTGACGCTGTCTAGGCAACACCGAACGCCTTTAGAGACAAGCAGGGAAAACTAGGAGGCTATCAGTGTGCATTAAAAGAGCCGTCAAAAGTCTGACTGGATTATGAAAATGCCAATCCATTACTGACTATTTTTGCGGTCTTGCGGCGGTTGAAAATAAGCAGCCTGCAAAGGGGGATGTAGACAGTGAAGGCAAGACAAATCACTGGAGTTCAGAAATCGCAAAGAATTTGTACCTCCCTCGGACGTACTTATATTTCAGAAAGAAATATCTGGGAAGTAGTCGGGTATAAATAACAGGAATAGATGCTCTGAGATTTGGAGGGGTATGGATACACACATAAATGAGAAGAAAATCGGCTGATCGCGCGGAGAAAGAGCGTCGGAAGCAGAAAAAACACTAAACAATAACAATTAACAATAATATTTATTCCGCCATTTGCGAGAGGTATGCGCGGGGCAAGGTCAAATTTTTACAAGGATGATGCAAAGGAAATGCAAATAATGGAAGTCGAATGGGATGAGGGGGTGGGAGGAACACTGAGTTATTGCAGAGGCATGCTGGAAAGTGAAATGAGATCTGCCATGGTCACAGCTCAGCCCCTTCAGGAGGTATGCCTAACTCCGTTAGATCTCAATTTACTCATTTTTGGCGCCACAAACAAACCTCAAAGTACTAAGAGCCATCTCGTGCTACCCCATCCAACGACGTTATTTAATAATCATAACTTCCACCTCGGTTACGGGCCTAGAAATGAAAAAGATTTCCGCAGTGCTGGCCCGTCACCTGTTTCCCAAGACGTATGTATGAACCACATGCAAATCTGGACAAGACCACACTTTTCCGAGTTGCCCTTGACTGACCATCTACAGCCCATAAACGCAGTGCTTAAGCCGACCTGCCAAAACATATTGTCCCAATTTCCCGGACCAAATATCGAAGCTTCCAATCAGCTAGAAATCAGGCCTTCAAACATTCTGCCACCTACTGATATGCTCCAAACGCCTTCAGGATACCCTTTATTTCACCCAGCGTTTCCCTTAGCCATACCGTGCCCTCCACCACCGTTGCCTAGCCTCTTCACTCCCCAACAAATGCACGTTGCTCACCGCCTACACCAAGGAACAGGTTGGAACCTACCCTAACTTTTGAATCAGGCGTGACGGGACGTGATCACCCAAAGGCCTTACCATCAACATCCATCATTCCTTGCTTGTCTAGCAGTGACTTTCCACCCCAAATGAAATCATACGTCCATGATGACATATACTCTAGTTATTCACATTCACGTGGTACTACTACTGGGACATTTTCATTGAAACCGTTGAATGCTCGCTCGATAATAGGTAAGGTGCACAAGCTGCGCCTGTTGGTGTATACACGTAAATATGATTTCATTTTTATCACTGAGACATGGCTGACCGACAACACCCCCGACAGAGACATTGCTTTAATTGGTTTCAATGCTTTTAGGATAGAGAGGATAAATAAGCGTGGGGGAGGCTGTCTCATATACACAAGAGACACTCTTTTAGCCTCATGGTACGATCATCCTACCTTGAATAAACTGAAAGACTCTATCTGACTGACTGTGGCTATCGGGCATCAGGGCTT
>LUCM01004766.1:50149-72056 GCA_008360955.1 Fasciolopsis buskii | reverse complement strand
GGGCTCTTTCTAATGGAGTGTAAGGATCGTGCAAATTCTGTACGGTTACTGCCTTCCTAGTTTTGTTTTTAAAGGTAACGGAGGCAGGAAAAATTCTGCTTATGTGTTGGGGTAGTTTATCCCACATGGAGGAATATTTGAGGTTGAAGAAGTTTTTTCCTAAGCGCTGTCCTCCACATGGGAACTGGCACCAAGAACTCAGCTCGACGCAAGCCATAAGGAAAGTTATTTCTTATTTGGGCTGCAGAGATGCACACATTTGTACCAACTATTCTGCGAAAATAGGAGAGATTAATGTGAACTCGACGCAGCCACAAGGGATCCAGATGTAGGTTTATGCAACGTTCTATGTAGTTTAGCGGGGAACACTAACCCAAAATTCGTTTTGTAAATGTCCGTTGAACACTGTCAATCTCGAGTCTGTCACTCTGCCGCATGTTGGAACACACGATGGCACAGCAGTCCAGGATCGGTCTTACGCGTGTTTTATATATTACCGACGTGCTTTCCTTGTTTCTGAAAGTTCTGTGCACTAACCCGTTTAGTCTCCTAGCTTTTGCATTCTGCATCAGGGTTTGTTCTGAGAAGGTGAATGTGCTGGTGTATTGCAAACCCAGGTCTCTCGGAGTGTGGAGGACAGAATGACTTTTTGGTTATTTTCAAAGATTCCTGTAGGAATGTGGCATTTGTATGCACGCATGCTGCTTTTGTGGACCGAAAATTTCATCGACCAAGCTGCGCCCCATGAATCAAGCGACAGTAGATCATTTTTTACACTTTCTGTGATGATCTCGAGGTCATGAGGTGAAAAAGTGCATGCAATTTTTATATCGTCTGCAAACAGAAAACGAATACCATTCCTAATGACGCGAAAAATGTCATTGATTTATAGCAGAGACAGTAGTGGACCTAGCACTCTTCCTTGAAAAACCCCACTGGCAATCGGACTGGGCTTGGATGGAATTCCACTCCCATTCACTACCTGCATTCTAGAGGCCAAATAAGAGAAGAATCAAGCTAGAAAGAGGGTTGTTATACTATAGCTTTTGACTTCCATGAGAAGCTTGCGGTGGAATAAGCGATCAAAAGCCTTCGTCATACCTAGGAAAATCACAATCACCGACTTTCCGTCGTAGGCGGCCTTTGACAATATGTTTAGGAAATGAGTCATGCACGCAGAACATGATTTACTTTGAAGGAAACCATGTTGGCCGACGTTAATGAGGTCGTGATCTAATAAGTAAGTTGTTAACTTGCTTTTTATTATTCTTTTCATGTTGCGGGAAAAAACTGAGGTGTGATTGATGGATATGCAATTATATGGCTTCTGCTTCGAACCGTTTTTGTGAATTGGGACAACGACGGACGTTTTCCATTGTTGGGGGAAAGTGCCACAATTTAAGGAAAGATTAAACTAGATTGGACAGAATTATGGGGATGTCTGCACCCCCAAAGTTGAACAGGGCTGGGCGAAGGTCGTCTGGTCCAACGTGGAAAGACGGTCTCACTTTCGACAACAGTGTTTTATCATCACTATTCTGGAAAGTGAATCTCCTGTGGTATACACACACGACCAGAGCATTGTCCTGGTTTTAATGAATCCACTGGAATGCAAATAATCTATTCGAGGTTAGCGCATTCATCGGTAACACTGAGTTGCTGAGCTTGGCTTCTTTATCTGGCAGCAAAACTCTGCATTTGATTCCCTCGCGCCGCAACTGGTTTTCACCCACGGGTAGACATCATGATGTGCGTGCTAATGACGGAAACTGTGCTACATACAAGAATGTCGGGAGCTGAAGATTCTAATAAGCAAGCGGAATAAAGAGAATCTCTGCTAAACACTGGTGTTTGATAAGGGTGCTTTTGTGACGATGGTGAAAACTGCGTACAAAGACGCAGCTTATGTTCAAATTCTGAGTGACTATAGGGTACAGATGAGCCATTAGAGCTATTTCCGTGATAGAATCATACTAAATCCATGTTTGAAATCAAACATAATTGATCTAAGGCTTTGGATAAATCGAACTGCAGCCAACTGGGGCCAAAATGAACGGCGCCTGTGAGGACGGATGTGGACAAGGGAAACGAAGTACTATCTGGATTGTCCGGATTCGAAAGACCAGATAAGCCGATATGCTGCGAGCGGTGATCGGATAACTAATATTTGACCTTTGGTAAGTATTTCTATCACTGCATATGGAAGCACAGTGGCCGACTAGTTGGACGAAAACAGCTGTGTTGTGTTAGCTGCCCAGTCGCTGTGGCGATGAGCTATAAGTTGATGAGACAGATCACAGTGTGACCACTGTCTTGCATGCAAATGCATAAGCATCGTGCGACTCAATTCTCCAATGATCGACGCCACAAGATTGCCGAGGGCGTCAGTAAATTTGAAGTATGATGACGAAATCTGAGGATAGCGATATTTTGCTTCCTCCCCGGCAGTTCAAGCTTTCAAACCCGGGATATATGATTGTTATAAGTCGGTGTGGCAACGCAGCATGCAGCGGCCGCATGGTTGTAGTGGACAAAGAGTTCGGTTGAGATCCCGGGCCAAGAAACTTTTGCATCAATATTGCGATCTCGGAGTTACCGAAAACTTTAGACACGGACAACGGGTTTCAGAGATCGGTGCCCGAATTATTCCCGGCTGCACGACACAATCCGGATGGAGGTGCGAGGTCGTTCGAATCACCAATCCTGAAATCGTGGTGATCGTCTGGATCGCACATCTGATTCCTGCTAGCATTGCAATTTGTTATTTGGGGAATCTCATCACGCAGAAAATGAAGGGAACCCAAACACCTACCGTCCGAGCTATGCTGATTGCTTGATTGTTGATTTAAAAGCCCCAATCAGTCCGATCCATGAGAGTCGGCTGAACCTCCGGGAACAGGAGAGTTCATGAAGTCGCTAAGCGAATGGACTAGAAATTTATTCGGTGCATGAAATCATTGAAAATTTTAGGATAGAGGTGGTTCGGTCGAACTGCTATGCGACTGGTCAGACGATGAATTGTTAAACCTGGAGTTATGAGAACAAGTATAACCAAACAAATCGATTCCAGAAATCGGCTCTATAATTTTTGGTGACGGACCAGTCGGGCAAGATGAAACATGCAAGGCAGAAGCTGCTGCTGTGGCTTGCTTTTTTGCTCGTGAAGTCTTGACTTCTGTCTATGCCAAAATCCGGTCGGGAACTTCTGCAGCCTCTTGAGAGTCCGCCTGAGCAACATGGAGCCACATCTAACCGTGAATGCAGTTTGACGATCCGCGGTTTGGTCTATTGCAGTTTCCAGCAGAACCAGCTGATTTAGGAGTGTTATTGATTATCCCTAACCGTTGCAAATCGTCCGAATTCAGGTTTGTACAACCAGGCCCTACCTTGATTTCTTCATCAGCACGTCGTTCATGCTGTCGCACAATCAAGCGTACAATCAGTTGTTTGGCTTGCTGCACACAGCACTCCGATTCCAGTTTAATTCCCACCTTGATAGTAGAAAATTTAAAACGTGTGTTGCATTCCATCCGCGAGTGGCTCCTTCTGGTGAGCTCTTGATCCACTTAGCACGTGGTTTATACTAGCGTTTTGGCAAGATTGCCTCCCAAACAAGATGAAGTAAGCGCAAAATAAAGGGGTGTTCCCATAATACTGTGACCTCGGATGGGTAAAATAATTTCTAGATGCGATGGCGAAGGGAGGAACAGAATTCGCCGGAGGTGGCATGCAAGAACCGAAAATTAGACCGGGGAGCTGGCGGATGCAAGCAAGGAAGTTGTACTGCATTTTATCGAGGAGCCGTTCAGAAACGGCCATTCCACTTTTGCTATCGAATGCATCAGGGTGCGAAGACTGGGTCCATGAGCCAAATCTAGTTCCGCCAAGGGAGGCCTGATATCTTTATTCCTCGTGAATTTGTTTTCAGTTATAGCAGTTTCTGAGTGGGGCAAGTTCGAACAGTGGTTATTGAAGAGCGAGAGAAGCCGTGCATTTATCACGTCATCATTTCAAAACTCTGATGCGCTCATTGAGGGCCTTATTGAAATATCAGCACTAAATCTTATTATCGATAATTTTAATTAAATCTGTGGGCGCACGAAACATATATCCGAAATGGGAGGGGCCATCCCCGGCTGTGCGGCTTTGGTGGTACAAGTGACAGCTTCCAGTCGGCGCTAATTCTATGATTGACCAACCAAGTCTGATCACCAGCGCTGCTGTCTTTTCGTCGGCGGCTGCGACTATCTACTTCCCGGGGTCTGAGGACGCGGGTAACCGGAATCCTTCGGTGTACTGCCTGAAGGCAGATCGCTAATTTTGGCATTCACATAATTTCCTAGTCCACCACACACGGTGAGGGACAGGACAGAGGGATGCAGCCACGATGAAAACACGGGGGTACCATGGAATTCATGCAGTTTAGGATCTCTAAATTACGAACTGCGCAGTTCAGATGGGTTCATTCATCATAGACGCCGCAGTGTAGGTCCTTGGAGAGAAGACCAACAGGATTCGGGCATCAACCACGAACATAAGGCTGATTTTAAGATCGGAGTATATGGTGTTCGGTAGAACCACAATGAAAAGGTCTGACACAAAAAATACGTCCCTGAGGTATCGTGGAGAGCAAAGCTGGCATGGCCAAGATCAGGTCCACCATATTTACGTTCATGTTAGCGAAGAAGTGCGAAATGATCAGCAAACTGGATTTTGTTTTTGCCTGCCGTCTCTCTTGGTTACGTGTATGAGATTCCAAAGCTTGCCGAAAATGGCCACATTGTCTGAGATCTATCGTGTCGATTAAAGTCTGGGCTTAACTCAGATCATTTGACAGGGATGGAAATGGCCCGGGAGCCAAACGAAATTCCTTAATCCCTCAGGTGTTAAGCACAGGAACTGTTACCCACTTCTACAAGGTTTTCAGTTTTCAATTATATTATGCCCAGGAGAACATCTTGCTCTTTCTTGAGTGTAAATTATCTCAAAGTTTACGAATTCACCTTGGAATTTATTCTAAAAGTGCAACAATATATGCCTAATTGCATAAGCTTTGGATTGCAGTTCCCGAGGGTTACTTCGTCGGCGCACATGGCACTGTTTGGGAAGGGTTGAAGAAGGTGACGGATGCGTATCAAAATGAGATGGTAAACGACTAACCTTCGGTCGAATGATGCCTCTATTTGTCTACCTTTCATTGAAAACAACAATCCCAAGCTGGCACTCGAGCCAGACTATGTCTTTCTCTTATGCTTCAGATTCCACAGCCAGGCTATACGCGCTCTCATTAGTTACGCTCACCTAAAGGGCAACCACGGATCTATCAGCCTTCTCGCTCTTGTTGGGACGTTGCTAGCCAAATTTAGCGCCCCAGCACTGGCCCTTTAAGCCCGAAGCAAGTTGCTGATCCCCTCAGATACCCCTGCTGAAGTAGATCTTCATGATCGGTCAAAAACACAGTTACTACTGTCGCTGGAATGCCCTGTGCACATTCCTATATCCTCCACACGTACTGCGACAAAAAATGACACCATTGAGGATATCATTTACTGGTGTGTTTAAAAACGTTTTACTTCTTACACAAATGCTTCCACCATCGCAACTCACAGACCAGTTTGCCATTAGACGCATGGGGACGAAATCAGCAGTATTAAGAGTTCCATTTTCTTCCTCTGCAAAATGTTTCACAAAATACTGTGCTCCAAATGGTTCGGCAGAATTAATGGTTTCCCCCGCCTTTTACCCCAATTAATCGCTCTTTCAGTACCGTTTATTGCGACTTCCTTAAGTTGAATAACGTTATATTTTGACTAATTCCCGCCAAATTATCATATCTCCACTGGTGTTTTTCAGCTTAACCTTTCTCTCCATCTCGTACAGACCTCGACTTATGAGCCTACAACCATGTTTCGACAGTCGCCATTGAGCTCCTGTCAAGTGCTGTGCCAGAGACACGCACATTTAGTGCACTTAAACACTAAATGACTCGCAGTCCCTTGCTGAGGAACAGTTCCGGAAAACTCCGTATAATCTTGCAAGACAGTTTGCCCAGTTTTGACCTTTTTCTCGCATATTTGTGCACTGCTTATTGCTTTGCAGATTCTGATCGCCCTTTCCGAGTAATCCAAATTAGCATAAATCCCAATATCCTTTCTGTTTCCTAATATTCACTTTTCCTCTGCATCACCCATGTGCAAATAAGATCTTGCCTTGCGCATGCCTCTTGCTTGTTGAGAAATATAAAATATTATTATCATTGTAATCGGTATTTGCGCGCTGCATGGGTAACTGGCAATGATTATGAATAGGCTTACTATAACTTCAAATTTGTCCAGGTCCTTTGTAAACTCGATAAAGGCGGCATCCCAAGTCCGGTCTATTTTGTAGGCTACCTTGGAGGTGCCGATAAAGGTAAGCCCACTGGGAACACAAAGCCTATATGGAAGGATGACAGAGAAGAGGATGATTTATCGCTTGGTGGCGGATGTTATAAGAGGGTGCCTATTTGGTGCGTCCGGAACAATTGCTCGGGTTTCTATCTGAACTGGATGGCTTGTAGCGGTAAGAGATAATGAGGTCTCAATTACTGGAGATGGCTGTTACAACCAATTAGAACAGTCTTGGCCCACCAGCTATTAGCAGCTACATTTACCTAATCATAAACTCCAATTGTGGGTAGTGCCTGGAAACTTCAGTGCAATGCCTGACCCTATTTGCTGCAAAAGCCATGACAGCACGAGGCCCATCAGCAAATTCAACAGTGCAAATCAATCATATTTTTGGCAGTCATCCCCATCCGTTATACAGTTAAAGAACAGCCAATTAATGGAGCAGACATTTGTACACAAGGAAAAACAGAAAGTACGCATCCAAGGTTTCAAGGCGATGCAGGATCTTCTTTAGGCTTTATTATTCTTAAAAATACTTTCACAGGGCGTGAAAATCAAATCTGATAAACCCGAATTGAGTGTTAGCGATGAACTAAAGTAGATGATAAAGCAAAACTGGGCTGCAACAAAACACATCACAGAGGTTCAGGACAACCTGTGACTACACCATAAGCCTGTGAAGTAATCCTGACAACAGATCACAGGGAGAAAAAATACAGGAACATATATCGAGCGGGGAATAAACAACTGCCAAAATGGATGACGTTACAAGCAATTTCGGCAAGATAGTCCGATATGTAATAAACAAAGAGCAGAAGAAAAGAAGGAAGGATGTTCAGTTTGTCCAATTACAATCGGTGTGAAAACTACCTTCATCCAACAATCCCTAAAACAGCCGCTGAAGACATGTCGCTGAAAAAGACTAATGTAGAATAACTTTATTTTCTACGCGACTTCTTTTTGAATATGAGTGTTGTTTAGGTCGTGGCTCAGGAGGCAGAACTGATTTATTCCATGGAAACTTTGGGTATCGCACACGTGAGCAACAGTATGGCTGAGTTCGGCTGCTTAGTTTGCGCAGCACAATCTTGGAAACGAAGTTATTTGCCATGAATTGAAAAGGCTACTGAAATAGGAAAAATGCCTGTTGCCATAGGAGGCGACGTGGTTCTGAAAGTTCCGGGATGTATGTGGCCGGAATTGCAGGTATTTCGCGTTTTAAAAATCGGGTGCAATTATCGAAAAATCCGTGTTAAGCCATGCATCAATGGGAACGTCCGGGTGCAAATTTCTTCCGCGCAGCTTTATTTCGATTTTACAGTTAATCAGCTAATTCGGAAATTTCCCGCATTTTCTAAAATACCCACTATCTGAAAGTGACCAGCAAAGCGACCTTTCGTCCAGATGTTTATTGTTTTTAAGTGACGGCTATTGGCTATGGTGGGGGGTTCTGTTCCTAGGGAGGAATTGTGTATTTTCATTCGAGATGAACTATTCATTCTTCCACCGCATCCGCAGAAGCGGCGTCCCGCGGAAGGAGAAAGACATCTGTAGGGTCACTGGTGGTCGCGTTGAGTTATCTAGATGAGCTTGACTGTGGGTGATCCAGGCCCATTTGACTATAAGGCAAAAATATGAAAGTAAGTTCTCGTCTTCCCAATATAGAAGGAAATATTTGCCCATGTCACCTTAAACGTCACCCTTAGCTATAGCTTTACCTGACAGAAAAACCTTGTGCTAATTGGTATATATTCGGGGCCATCACATTTTGCGGTCATGAAGTCTCCAGGCCAGCATCTGGACCAGTATTTCAAGCTCATTCTCCATCATGCCAGCCCTTGACTAATCAACTTTCGGCTGGTCGAGATCACCTGTGATAAAAAAGGTGGTAAATTCCTTTCCCAAGTAATACCTGTAGTGCTCTCAGTTCACGGGTGTGTACAAGATTATAGTCTGGGGGCAGTGGGCCATGTTCGAAAGGGAGCACTTTGGCCTGGATAGACCGAATGTGACCCACTAGTTATCGGCAAATGCTGATGAACGTATTTCAATTAGCATAGCAGGAGGTAGAGCATCTGATTATTCACTGCTCCGGCCAGTCAAAAACAATCTGACCTGATGTTGGTGTAATCAGGACTGAGAATATGAGTCAAAAGGCTCAGATTTAGTCGGGTTTCGGCAAAAGCTGAGTACTGAGGAATAGAGTTAAGGAATACGTAATAGGGTTCAGAGATTTTTACGAATTCCCAGGCAGTACCTGTAGAAGACATCGAACACGTTCAGTAGCCCATGATGCATTGCGCTGCCTTTGGACTTACTGGACGTTTATGATGACCAAATATTTCTCGGTTTCTGCAACCCATTCTTTCAGGCTACGGAAGCCATGTGAGAAAAAGGACTGGCCATACCTGTTGAATCATCAAAGTGGGCCACTTCCATCGTAACGCCTTCGAAGGTGGATGGTAAAACTCCACGAACTTGTGACCATTACCGGTTGACTGTGGACAAGAAGTTAATGCGACAAGCGTGAGAACAAAGAACCGGGAGGTGTTCTAATTCAAATCTCGGTTTCAGGATCATTTTCAGTTATTAATCTGACAGGTGCTTACACGCAGACCCAGCTTGAAACTGCATCTAAATCTTTAGAAGTGTCGAATTTCCTGTTAGTCGCTGACACCAGCAAAGGTAAGTGGCGCGTGCATATAAGGCTCCGAATCGTTGCTAGAATAGTGTTACTCCACCGAGCAAAATATCCGCTGAAAACCACAAACTTCAGTGTGTCGGGTGTCAACAGAACCAGTTTTTCTCTTTGTAGACATCTTATCCAAGGAAACACCCGAGGTTGCTTTTGTCAACCTGCGGTGTGACAGTCAAAAGCCTTTGTCATATTTAAACGGCTGATTCCAGGTGAGGATTTGCTGTTGGCCGCTGCTGTGATATCGTTAAAGTGGCCAGTCATACACCTGGCATAGTGCTTTTTGAAAGAGGCCTGTTAATCGCAGATAATAAGCTTAAGATAGATGAGGTTGATGGTAAGGCGGTCCTTAATGAAGCATTCTTTAATTTTATGAGTTTTCCTGCCCTTCGTCATTTTCCCTCTGCAAGTTGTCGCGCCCTTCAATCGACTAGGTTGATGTTCTAGGCGGTTTTAGAACAATTTTTATTGAATTATTCCACTTGATATTTCTAAAAGTTGAATCTGACATCATCTTTAGCCGACCGTTTCTCCAGTATTTTGTCTTACTCTAGACTGCCCATTGAAGATCTAACTCCATCCGAACTCAAACAATTTTATATCGCATATCGAAAATTCTATCGGTCAATCCGTTGGTTTTATGGGTAAGTATATCTACCCCTTGTATAGTTACCTTTTCATCCACACCTGCTGACGCAGTCTTGTTTCCAGTCAGAAGTAACACCATTTTTGCAGTTTCTCCCAACAATTTCGGACTTCACAAGTAGCAGAAGCCCTATGCTGTCTGTCCGATGGGTAAGGGAGACGGATGGGCATAGAAAGATATGTGCGCTTGTCAAAAGCAAGGTTTTTCTTTGGAATTCTTTGGTGGGTAATTTGGTTCAAATGTTTTATGGATTTGCTCCACTGCGTGTATCACGAAATAAAACAAACTTGTTTGATCAAACTCGGGTCTCCCACGCAACCGCCATCTTGGCTGTTTATTGTTGTTTGTGGTGACTTGTTAAATGTTGAGCAATGTCCGTTGGGCTGTTTAGGTTGCTCGAGACTGTTCGTGGCCAGCGCTTCAATTTAATATTCCAGATATGTCTCTATATCTAAGCCTTCGAAGTGTCTTTCTTTATTACAAATTATGCTCATAAATAAATGATTAATAAATAGCGGCGTCATGGAGGTAATAACATAGCAAGTTGTTGAATTAAATGTTGGGGATGTTAAAAATAACGGCAGAGGTAAAAGAAGGTTTGTGGACCGACATGCTTCCGCTGCTGCTTGCATGACACTCAAACGCATCTTCTTTACGGGGTACCCCTTCCATCTATTCATGCCAAAAGTGGTTCTTAATGCTCAAACATCGATTCTAAAAGTGCAAGTTAGATTAGCAGTAGTGTGTTTTGTGCCGGTAAGCTAAATTGCGAGAGCATAGGGTTCGTTGCCGCATTGAGATAAGTGGAGTAATGGCGTTATAATTCAAGTTCCATCGTTGGAGGCCTGGGTTTTGGCGCATCGGAAGAATGCCGAGAGACGCTTTAAGCAACTGAACCACACCAGGAAGTTTTATCAGTGTTAATCAGACAGGAATTAATCAGCAAATGTGTCATATAAATATCTTATTATACTTATTCTTGTAAATGTTAACGGTTAAAACAAGTTGATTTCCTGCCATTTAGTATCCAGAAGTACCAAACGATCGGTAGTTTACGTGAGTTGTTTATGGGTAACTGTGCATTTACACCAAGTGGTCGCAGTTCAACAGCACACCTGCACTCCATGTTGAGAGGAATTCGGAGAATCTTCCTTGGGCCCCATTGTGCATTTTCTCCCATGGGGAATACAACGACGGGGCATTTCGCAAGCTTTGAGTGTCCACTTGACAATTACCTGCCATGGGTGAAAAACGGCACATATGTGCACATAGGAATTGAATATGCCGTTAGAACAGACCGTTGTACTTGGGAAAATTTCCAATGGAGGTAAAACGACGGTTATACCCTGATGGCACAACAATTGTTTGCTCATCTAATCTGCAGCTGCAGCCATTTCTGGCACGGATTATAAAGCTGCCCTGTTCTCCGTTGGTGGCTGTTGGCTTCTACCACGGGGTGTGCAGGAGGTCGGATGTTGGTGACTTCTGGAAGCACACCATGTCCGAGGTAACTGCCTTGCCACGGGAGTTTATCAAAGGTGGCCGTTTGTTTCACGTCGCTTGGCATCCGGGGTATACTACATCCGAGCTGTAGAGGAAAATGGGTATGTTTCTCCAGATTACTTGTGCAAACGAAAGTTGGCCTCCCAACGCGGTCGCCACTTATGCGTTACTCACGTGCCCCCCGCTCGCGGGATCATTTCAAAGCATACTCAACCTTCCAACGCTTCCGACTGTCTTTTCGTTCCACCAGTGAAGTGTCATGGCTGTCAGTCTTGCTATCGTACAGAGCCGAGTAAGCGTGACAAAAAGTGGTCGCAACGGCTTAGAGCAGGCAAACGTAATACAAGATCCACGTTAGGACCATCGATCTTGCAGACTGGTGGGCCCGACTTGAAGGACTAATCACGTGAGTCTCTATTCTGCTTGCTGACGCTCTGTTTGCCGTGTTTTTCCTTCAAAATAGATTATGCCTGTTTTTTGTTTCCAGCTGCTTTTCTCGAGAGGATTTCTACTATCCCTTCTACCCATGGCTTTTAGATACTTTTATTTATGTCATTGTTCTTTTCAATATAGGGCGCCATGTCCACGGAGCGAAAACGGTGATGTGTACCGTTGACAGATCACGGAGTTTCGTATCATTTTTTTGCGTGCAGAGCATGCAAGTCCTCTCGGTTTTTTTTCCAGGTGATGCTCATGGCCATTTTGTTAACTTTCCGGTCCACGGTTGTATTTCGTCTCATTCATTTCTATGAGAAATTTGGTGATTTAGCCGCCTCTCTTCTGACGATCTTTTTGCAAACATCTATTTTTCTGATATGCAAACTATAATTCACAATGAACACAGTTTTGGATGTATCTCATAATGACATTCGAATGCCTTTTCTTGCTTTCCATGTGAAAGCATGATGCGATTCCATTTACAACACGCAATCCAGCGTTACGTTCGCGTCATCAGCTTTGTGAGTCTGCCGGTATTGATTGTCTGACAGCGGCAACCGCAGTGGACGAGGGCGAAAACCCATAAGCCGCTCCCGTAACCACCGAAATTTCTTCGCCTCTATCGCAAAGGAGCCCTGCTGTTTGTTGCACAACAGCGCTATGGTGGTTCGTGGCAGGCCGGCGAAATGTAACCGACACAGTCCTTTATTAAATGTGATTGCAATTTTTCCGGGATCGCTCTGACTTCCTTCAAGACATGTTTTCAATCTTCTTGCTATTTGCTGTTGGAAGCGCACCTATCTGGAGCATTCGTTTGCAAAATCTTGCCCCTTGCAAATGTACTTGTTTTTCACGCTCAATGAACAATAAAAGAATCCATCCTTTAGGCTAGATAATGGCTGGTGCTTGATTTCAGAGAGTCGTCCACGGCAACAGTAGATTAGCAAATATCAATGCAAAATGTGCTCATCTGAACTTGCCAAATCTACGCCTAAACCTACCGGCACAGACGGCGTAACTGCGCGGGTAGTCATCGTCTCACTGATGCCTGGACGTGCCAACAACCTCAGGGGAATGCGCAATTTCACGTCTTAAATATGCCTCCATGAACTGTTCCGTCTTGCCCCCAAACAGCAAAGCGACACTGCCAAAAGTAGTCCACACTCGAAGGGCACGCGTCCCCACCGACTCATCCAACTAACTTCGCATCCTCGAACATCAGGAGCCGCTCTGCTAATCGGGCTGGCCAACCTGCCTATAAACCACGACTGTCTGGCGCCCTCGGCACATCGAATTCGAGAAAGCCATCTCGAGTTAAGCTGTGCCAATATGAAGGAACCTCAAAATCATCACCGCAAACCAGGCTTCGCTCGCAAATAACCCAGTGTTTGGCCTAACCAAAAGTTTCAGGCCCCACGGGAAACCTCTTGCTAGTTACCAATAATATGCCAGCCCAATCTAACCTCACATCCTGCTAATAACACGTCTCCGACCGAATTATTGAGACAAACTACTTAGGCGTGCTGACACCGTCCCCATGCGCTTTCTTGCTCCGGCGTTCCCACACCTTGAACTCAAATACAGTTAGCCGAATAATTTTGAGGGCTTGTTGCTTCCTATCCCACGGTACTCGTCAAACTATCTGCCTTCAGTTCGTCCCCTGATCCTTTACCTATCGTCATTTTCTTACCTAACCCCTTTTCTAGAGGAGATCCAAACGCACAAAACTGCACACTGCTTTCTTTACCCTTATCATTTCTAAAATAGCTTTTGTCCCTACGAATACGCAAACGCGCTCGATAACCAGCTTTTTCTTGGCACTATCCAAAGCCTACTCATCATTTCACCAGAATGATAGTTCTGCTATGACAGTATTTTCAGTGGACTATCTTACACCGTCCTACTCCCAAAGAGGTTGACTCCTCCTCATTGGAATCCTTTCAAACTTCATTCACTAACTCTCAAATGTTTTCATCACCCACATTTCTATCTAAAAATGCGCAGTTATCCGACCGGTCAATCTTGGCGACTGGCAAACTTAATAACTCATCACAAAAGTATCAACTTATACGGCTTCTTGATCAGCCCACGCTGCCGCACTTTTTAGCTTGAATTATTGATTCTAGTTATCCAGAATTTCAATGCCCACCAGATTGTCATGGTCTTTCTCGACATCGCAAGAGCGTTCGACCATGTTTCGCACTCTTTACTTCTGGCCTTAACTGAGACCTTACCTTTCTGATTGCTTTCAAGCCGTCAACGCTGACGGATGCTTGTCTCAGCCCTGCAATATTAACCAGGGAAGTGCCCTTGGTGACCGTCTACTCCCCCTGGGTATAAACGATATATTTATGTTTATTCTTCGTGGCACATCGTTCTTGTGTGGTGATTACATAAAAATGGTACACTTCTTTGGGATGGCACATTTGACTCTACCCTTGCATTTGTGAATGAAGACCTAATGCTCCGCGGTAACTGATGTACCAAGTGGCTCGCGGTGTTCTTTGCCGACGAAAGTTTTCTAATGACAACTGCCATGCTCCCCACGGATCCCCCCATAGATTGCACATATACACATACGGTTGTGGATTTTGGGCTCCAGCTTCCTCGCCTTTTAACAATTTTCAGCAAGCCCAACACCAAATCGCCGTCGCAAAAAGGACGGCTTCAATGACCTAAGGCACATTCCACACCGAACGTCGCAAGCCAATTAACTTCAAATCCTACGCTGGGCTCTGTCTGGAATATTGCCCGATTACCTTCACGCATCCACGCAAAGTTCAGAGAATCGCGATCGAAAGTATGCAGCGGAAGTGTACTGGAATCCTCCTTGGTCCCTCCTCTAACATGAGCCAAAAGACCATATGTTACCCCCTAGTTCTTGAACCATTGTAGCTTTGTCGTGTCAAATTAAATATTTCCCTTCTATGTAAGCTGTACCATGTTTATAATTATTCCGCCACAAGTGGCTTACATGTTTCCATTAGCCACCATACCCACTTCGCGGCAGATAACACTAGATGACAATCTCACGGCTCGGCTATTGACCAGGGCAAATTTCTCCAGCAGTGATAACTGTGAACTCTAGAACAAACTTCTCGGTTCGCTGCGATCAAACCAACTTTATCTCTGCTTAAAGTCTGGCATGCAGGAATACTGAATGGCCAGTTCTTGGTTAACCCGATAAAAGTTTACATTCTACTTGATGGACCCTATGAACATCGATAAGAATTCTAGTTTTTGCAACGGCCTGTGCTGCGCGCGCCATCGGAGATTTCAGAATTTAAATTCATCTTGTATGTTCTTCTCTTGTAAAGCATATTTTTATTTGTACTTAGGCCAAATTTCTTGTACAACCCTCGGTCTACTGCTTCAAAACGCACACGTATGAGCGCCACGGATCGGTAGCGTGAGCGTGCAAACCCTTAATCTACATATTAACCTTTAGACTGAGAGCAAGTTCTCTGTTGAAGAGACCCATTTCCGTCTTGTATTATCCTAACCCTATCGTTTATCTTAATTGCACTAAAACCGCGTTTTGCCATGCCGTAATTATCTTGTTACCTGTACTCTCAAGTTCTTCGCCGAAATCAAACAACATATCCACAGACGCCGAAGGTCGATGCAAACATGATGGCAAGAGAAAACACACAGGATCAGTCAGCTTCATTGATTCTGTGTTTATTTCCATTTTTGTGCAAATGGAACCGAAATTGCTCTCAAAATATAAAACTAATGTTAATATGTAACTATCTAATTAGCTCCGACAGCACTGTGCAAAATAAACCGTTCCCAAACAGACGGATTCAATTCGTGCTTCTCTACCGTTCGATAAACAAGATAAGCCTCGAAGGGCCCGCTAAAACCTATTTATTCATTGATTTTCCATCACGCTGACCGATTAGTTGGACCAAACCTAATTCTGCCACCCATGAGCTTCTCCATGTAAATATTGTAGGCGTCTCCGCTCCCTAGACGCCTTCATACCAAAACCCTACATGACTCACCCTTTCACTTGACTCTTCTACGTTACTCTTCCAACCGGTCTTTATGAGTGGTTATCTGATACTCAGGATCCTTCTGAGCACATGCGGGAACCAATACACGTTTTCCACCTTGTATGTTGGCTTTCACTAAGCTTTCGATCTGTCAGCGTCATCCCTTGCTCCAATTGCAAGTCGTCCGTGCTACAGTTGAAAATGGAAAAACGGTCCGCTGGCATGCAGTTGTGAACTTGATAAACTGCAGGTAAAACCACGATGGGCGAGAAAAAGGTAGTGAGGCACACAATTGACCATCCGGGTCCTCTGATCACTGGCAGCGCGCTGAGGTGAAGCCTACTGCTGGTGGCGAATGGGAGAACAGATTAATCTCTATTGGAAGGTTCCGGTCCCCTTGCCACCTATGATCCGTTCTGCCTTCGGTGAGCTCCTAGCAACCTGCCCAATGTATGCTTCCAGTAGTAGCTGTCCCATAAGCCTGAGTGAAAGGAGGATCTTACTCACAAAGCCGCAGGCCTACGAACCCACATGCTTTTAAACCCTTCGTCGCTGATTTGCAGACTCTAGTCAATGGATCAATGATCCTCTTGATCCACTGCTTAATGTACCAACGCTAGTTCGGTACTCCAGGTGTTTACTTCATCGGAATTCATGCGAAAGTGCTCTTGTCGTCTACAGAGAAGGCCATTTATGTAGTCAAGAAAGCTGAGATGGACAAGCTTTAGTTCAGGTAAAGTAGCACTCCAAAATGAAGTCAGAGAAATATCAGAAGGTCTTCGACAGCGCAGTGCTAATATTTGGCCGTTTTCACCGGTTGTTCTAAGGAGCGCAGGACAAACAGAGCGTGAAATTCTCCGTCCAAACGCTGAATCCATTACTTTTGCTTGGCCTAAACCGCTGTGATCACTCGTATGCCAACCTTGTTCGGCTCTCCACGATTGCAGTGGCAATCCAAGAGCTTCATAGATACAACGAACAGACAGTCGGAGGCGGCAGGAGGTTGAGTATTTTTTAACAGGAGTGTGCGAGCGGAGCATGCGTGAGCAACGCGCGAACGATGACAGCACCGGGTCGTCTATGTTCGATTAAACAGGCGGCACGGAGGAACAAGTCTATGTTTTGCCACAAAAGGCTCCTCCAAGAACACCTTCGGAGAAGGGCTTTCAGTATAGCCTTAGAGAAAAAGCCAGAAAATGGCGGATGGCTTGGTGCTTTGGCATCGATCGCCAGTGGCAAATAAGATGCCGCGCTTCTAGTGATCCCCTGAGTATAAGTTGTCGGGCGGTGATCGTGCGTGGGAGGCCCAAGATGAAAATAACCTTTAAGAGAAGAACGCAACAAATGTAACCCTCTGGTCTAGCTGTGCCCTTACATCACTGTAGCCGAGCTGCCTGCCCGAGTTGCGAGAATCAAAACGGTGGATCTGACCACGTTCCACGCCCACGGGTCTCACTCAACGGGAATATTTGCTAGACTTGGTTGACGATGATTGTCTGACCTCGGGTTTTCTTCGTCGACTGGTGCGTGCGTGGTGTCGACCATGGACACGATGATTGTTGACCGGAGCCAGCGGCGCCGATTCAGTCATAGGGACTTTTCTGAGAAAGGGTAAAGCAAATTGCCTGTGGAAACGGTGCATGTGAGCACCGGTGAATGTTCGACTTAGTTGTGGACACTCAACAGAATTCGGTGCTGCCCTTGTCCGTGTAACATGGGATGACATGTCAATCCATGCATACATTATCACGAAAGACGTGTGGTAGCCCACCAGGTATGGATATATTAATGAAAAGGACAGTATTCAAATATCTGATTTTGAAATGGCGACAAAATCAGTAAAACGAACGGGTTGCTTTGCCTTTTGGCCTAATTGGCCGCTTTGCACGTCTAGAACCTGCGGTGCAATGGGTGGCACTGTTGTTCTGCTCTCACCAGAAGTCTTTGCGTGCAGCACTGACAGCTCCTGGATTCGAACCTTTGAAGCAAAGGCTAGATACACTGGACTTCAGGGGGTCAGTTTGAGTCGTAACAAACTTCAACAATTTGTGGCCGCGCAAAGATATTAAGATGTCTCTAACCGGAAGCGCTACATTTAGCAGAAGACGACCAGCGAACCGACATAGCTGGTTCTCCTGTAATACTCGAACTTCAGCTTAACAAAGCAAACCAGAGTTGGAGATCAGACTGCTCCTAACGTTCGGTCTAGCGATCGTTTTCTCTCCGTGGACATGGCGCCCTATATTTAAAAGGACAATGACGCAAATAAAAGTATCTAAAAGCCATGGATAGAAAAGTCAGTAAAAAGCAGTTTGGAAACAAAAAACAGGCAAAATCTCCATAATTACTCGGCTCTGTGCGATAGCAATACTAACAACCATGATACTTGACTGGTACAAGGAAAAGACAGTCGGAAGCGGTGGAAGGTTGAGTATGCTTTGAAATGATCCCGCGATCGGGGCGTGCCTGAGCATCACGCAAGTGGCAACCGCATTCGGTTAAACAAGGGATCCGGAGGAACGAATCGGTGTTCCCCTAAAGCCTGCATTGAATGGGTACAGCAGTTATCCAGGAGAATGTTTAAGGGGCATTATTGGTTGTTCTGTGTTTTAGAGCTCTTCTGCTTGGGTTGAGAACACTGAGGTGACTTAATGGTGACCTTCATGACTGTGAATCGCTTGTGGAGCCGTCGCCCTGACGGCATTTTAACGTGGACTTTTGCATGCACCAAGATGAGAGAAAGCTAGCAAAAAAACGATCCAGACTCTTTGTTAGTGGGCAAATCTTTAGTGACATGGTCGTAAACATACAGAATCGACTGCCTAGGGGCTTGATAACCGTACAAAGCATGGTTACCATTAGGTTGTCGTTGGGCCACAAATGGGGCGTGGCTGCCTAGTGATAAGCAGTAATGGGTAGTATTGTTTAGTTTTCGATTGTAATTTTCACCATCCCTGGTTTTTACTATGAAAGCTTGCGACCCGTAATATTTCTCACCATTAGGATAGGATGAGGTATTCTGTTTTCTGTGCCTTTCAGCGAGACCCCTTGTACTGGACCTAGAAGCGGTAGATGCCCAACCGGAGTGCATACCGTCGACAGAATTCTGGACACTTGGATGGCTCGAAACAAAACCTGTCCTGTGAAAATGGAACTGAACTGGAATGGGCAACTAACAAACTCCGTCATTCGGTTACATAGTGGAATTGTCTTATTAATGAAGAAACCCTCTTCGCAGCCATAAGCTATGCCCTCTGGTTTCGTTGTCTGGTATAATAGTGAAGAGTTTTCAACATTTCATATCTGAAAGATCTTTCACTTTTTTGAGCGTTTCAGTGTGATCACTGCGCGTGCTTTGGCGTCAGAGATGTCGAAGTCGTGGAGTACTTCGTCGTAGTTCTTGCGCTGTTAGCCAGCCATCATCTCGGTGACCAGCTTCTCTACATTTTTCTAAGTAATTTATATTGCTTTGTAAGTACGATTCCCAGGCATGAACTCTAGGTACGATGGCTGCTTACACGGGCCCAAATTCTTCGGGTTCCCTGCAAGGTATCGTTAACCTAAGCCCAAAAATCCTCCCACTGGCCTCATTCGCCGCGCTTGCGTAGTGTTTCGTGTGTTTGAAGTTGGTCGTTATTACACAAACGACTGTAGTTACACCCGGGTCCACAGCATAGGAGATCCCCATGATAACATCCGCTTCATTCCCTCCGTGCTGTCCGCCACAGGTCAGCCTTTGACACTTGGTCGGGCTCAAATTAAGGTCGTACTTTTGTGATCAGGCTTTTACTGTCTTAGTGTCCTCCCCTAGGTCTACACCTACTTTTGCACGTGCTCTCTGGCAAGCCAACGATGTGTATGAAGAGTGCGGTTCTCTGGGAAACACCGCGGCTTGTGGACGGGGGCCGCTGCTTCTCTTCCAATCCTTACGCTAAACGTTTTTGCCGTAGGGAAGCTATTTACCCAAATATTAGCCCTTCCTATCATTCTCAGTACTTTCATTTTGTGATACAAATGGTTTTGCTTAACTCAATCACGAACCTTGCTAAGCTCCATATAGCAGACTTCGACCAAGTGATCTTCGTCTAATGGCTTCGTTACCTCCTCCAAAACGAAAGCGATTTGTCAGACAAGACTTTTCTACTATGAATCCGTGCTGTGCTGCTGAAATAGCATTGTGATTTGCTAGGTGCTTGCATATCTGTCTTCTGATGACTCTCTGGGCACTTGCATAACCCGCCGGTCTGTGCCTAGGTTTACTTTGGTGCATTCCTACTACAGTCGTAGTTTTCCATTCAGAGGCATTTGGCCCTCCACGAGGGTGGCATTGTATAGTTGCGTGACAAACTGCAAGTAGTTCCGCTAGTGGCTGAACAATCATCGAGCATATCTCGTCCGGACCGACAGCTCGAGATCCGCATGTTACTATTTAGTAAGTTTACCTGGTTGATTTGTTAATTTACAGAGCTGCGGCTCTCGAGACCTCTTTCGCTCATCCCGGTAGCATCAGTTTCGATGTACTAAGTCTTGATCATACCGTTCCTGAGTCGGTGTTTCATGTTATTTGAGGTCTTGAACTAGCAAGGTTAGCCTGGTAGGTCCTTGTTCTTGTATTGTCTTTTCCTCAATCGAAGTTCAGGCTGAAATGAGAGAAATCGGGGAAGAGAGGACGACATTTATTCATACGAGAAAAACTGATTAGTACCAAGTAAGGCATCCTAAAGGAACGGGAAGATGCTGCATAATCTATGGTGGAGAGGAGGTCGATGGATGAGACCTGTAAGGGTAGTGGATGATAGGTCGTCATATCCGTCACCCTAATCGAAGGTCAGTACAACTGCAGCTACATCACGCTTGTTATTTTAATCGATCAACTGGGCAAAAGAACCTGTCTGCATCACCCAACTTTTCACCTGAAAGAAACAGGTTAGGGCCTATAGCGCAACTATGAAATTATCAGTCCACTAACAACGGAGAGAACAACAGAAGATCGTGAGGTTGGAACGACAACCCAGAAGAAAGGCATACGGCAGTGCGAACAAAACCGTGAATGACTCACAAAAAGTGCCATTCCTGTTCGGTAGTTCGCGAACGGAAATGTTTACCCGTAGTTGGTCCGCATAACATGGAGTACGTAATATTGGGTTAAAATCACTGCAACGGGAGCCCCTGACACAATATCGCGCATAGTTAATTTTCGACGGCCACGATATCAATAGGGCCACAAACCAGAATGAGTAGTAGAGAAAAAACCGTCTATGGGAAGAAATATTTCGTGCTGCGCGGTGGTGTATTATATATATATTTTGTTTAAACGTGTATCGGTTCTGCACATTTACACGTCAGCATCAACAAGGAATGTGTTGAACCAAGGGGCTTTCGGGAACTTTGAAGTAAGATGAACTGCAAGTGCTTACAAGTCCGAACCAAGGTAGAAGAAAAGAGATGGACGATGGCAAAGACCACCAGTGTAGTTTTGGTATCAGCGGTACTCCTGTTGTACATGAATAAACTACCTTGAGTCAGTAAATCACCGAGTCCCACGTTTGTTGATGGTGTAAAGGTTTTAGAGTCATGGGTTATCTCAGGTCCTGGGAGGTGTATTTGTGACACACCAATGAACGTTCGCGGTTAACTGCTCACATCTGATTACGGAAAGTACAATTGGCACAATCATCAGCCACGTCCTGTAGTCTGAGCCGAGCACCTAAAAGTATAGCTGTTGACCTTCAGCACCATCTCGTAGCTGTCCCGACGGGCTTCTAGTGCACGGTTACAACGTCCACCTTCTGAGGCGGAGATCCACAAGAAAATACAGAATTTGGATGTCATACGGTGCCGACTTCCAATGGCCTTTCTTCAGATCCGTTTAAAATGACGGAACGGAACTGGTAAGTGTTGTCCACGATGGTAAGATATTCCGATGAAGCCCCCTTTTCATTGGACAGTCGATTGTTATCCCTATCTTTAAGAAGGGCTTCGGCCGCGAATACACCAACCATAGACTACTAGTCTAATCCTGATAGCGTCAAGGATGCTAGCATCTGTCATTCTTCGCAGATTGTACAATGCGCGTGAAGAGGAAACCCATGTGGAAAAGGGTGAGTTTTAATCCTAATCTTGGATGCTGTTAGTGTACTTCCCAAAAGCCAAAAATCCTTGTCTTCGCAGACATTCTTGCATCCTTCAACGCACTATGGTTTTGTTTATTGAGGAACGGAGTTCCTGAGAAGTATGC
>LUCM01004766.1:14223-42315 GCA_008360955.1 Fasciolopsis buskii | reverse complement strand
TGTGGCCTTGCGTCGATGGCCATTAAGCTTGGCAGCAAAATCGCATTAAACTAACGACATGCGTCCCGATTCACGTTGCTGGTCCGTTGATCTACATGTTCTGGACAGAACCGCGCAACGGCTAGGCTAACTGCAATATGGTCGATCTGACTCAAAGTACCTGTCGAGTTAGAGCACCATGTCGCAATGAGACGCGAACTGTGTCGGAAATTCGTACTAGATAGAAATAAATGATTATGCTGCACAGAATTGGAGAAGTCTTTCACCGTTGTTTGTTCACTGTGCAGGCGAGGTGCATCGCCCGCCTAAACAGGGACTCTCATGCACTAAGTTTTTTCAACTTGTGCATTTTAAAGTCACCTGCTACCACTACAATGTCAGAGCATTTGCTTTTCCGAACAAGAGTGACAAGTTAGTTTTCGATAAAATTCGTCTTTCTCCATATCAGTGCTGCAGTCTGGGGCGAGCGTATGCTTGAGATAACAAATAAACTTACGCTTAACACTACCATCCTTTCGGACCGCCAATGATCCCTGAAAGTCTCGTGTACACAACAGCTGTTGGACTTGGCATCCAGTCTAAAAAGGGGCTGCTTCCAGCCCCTCTTCAACTCAAGACTATTCCTACACCACGTTTGACCCACAGCTTGAGCTGCTTCGTCTCGCTGAAGTGCGAAAAAAAATATCTTGACGAGAACGTTTGGGCGCAGTCTAGTCTAATACTGTACTCGAATCTGAATTCGTTGTTTCACTCACACAGCAGGACATCAATCGGAAAGTGAGCGCACTGTCAGAGCCAAACACGCCTGTGTTGCCAGCCTGCATTACGAGTGCGTACATTGAAGAACCAAGATTGAGAGGTTGACCAGGCTTGAGAAAATGTAGCCTAACAAACTGAAAAACCACCTGCTACATAGTTGACAAAAACGTTGCGAGTTTATCGGGGCTGTTATCAATGGGAGATACCACGGGCTAGGCAGAAAGGAAATAACGAAAAAAAAAAAAAGAAAAGGGCAAACAGATGGAGTGGAGAAAGAAGAGAGGTTGAATAAAAGAGAGGGAAACTCTAGGAGGTAGCATACTTATCCACTTACCACCCCGCTCGATGCAATGGGGCAGCGAGGTCCTGATTATCCTGCGCGACGACCGACCTGAGTACTGAATTATTTGTAGGGCGTGTAACTCATGGGGAATAATGGACGGGTATGCTAGGTTTAGTCCAGCCGCTAAGCAGAAGAACGATTAGGCGTTTCAACCAAAGCCTTTGGTTCTTTGATTAAGAACCTGGACCGCAGGCAGCGGGTACAGCTGAGTGGGCGCCCCATCTACGTGAAAGTCAATTATTCTTCCACTCGTTTTTATGACTGAGCTGCTAACTTCAGATCAATTCCCCTTTTTTGTGAGGACCAGGAGACTACTTCATCAGGCCTCTACGATTGACCTTCCAAACGTTATTGGATCTTCGCCTTTGAGATAATCCATCCTGTATAGCTCGTTTGATCATGGAGGTACGCAAGCCGTCACATCACGTCCAAGGTGTAGTCCGTTTGTGACACTGCTATTGCGTTACCCTTGTCTTGCGGGGAGGTCACTATTTCGTCGACCTTTGCTTCGATTTCATTATCAGGTAGGTGATACTTTCGCAAGGATGCGCTGTTGTTGACATACTTTTGACTCGTATGTTTGGCGCGTCTTTTTCCGTTAGTGTGTGCTTCCGTAGTGTTGCGTTTAATAGAGGCAATAAACTTGGGATGTTTTGGCGTTGGTGTTTTTTGAGTGTTTATCCTTTCAGTAACACAAGACTTTTCGGCCTAGCAGCAGCTGCTGCGTTCGAAGTAATTGTAGATTTGTGCGCGCATATTGAGGTTTCACTGACTGAGCGTGGCGTATTTCTTGATGGGCTCTGTCTCTGACATTTGAGCTGTCGTGTTCGATGTGATTTCGATAACCGTTTTTATTCTTCCAATCAGCTGACGTCAAATATGTTTGAGGCCTCACGTTCGAATCGATTGATGGTTTTCGCTATACAGATTTTCCTGCAGTGCCACTCTTTGATCAGTCACGATGCCATCTGTTTGCGGGTATGAGTATGCGATCCATGCGGGGCACGCTTCGAGTTCACGGGCGGGTTACACTGGGTACCTTTTTGGAAGAGTGTTGTTCTTTGAGGGCAATGATGTAGGGGAAACCCGGGGGAAACAGTTTGTTCATGGATAGCAGCGGAACTCGCGGAAGAGAGAGATGTGGTCGATGGCGTCCATCGCCAGATGCATCTCTCTCTTTTTTCCGTTGTTTGTTCACTGTGCAGGCGAGGTGCATCGCCCGCCTAAACAGGACTCTCATGCACTAAGTTTTTCAACTTGTGCATTAAAGTCACCTGCTACCACTACAATGTCAGAGCATTTGCTCTTCCGAACAAGAGTGACAAGGTTATCGTAAAATTCGTCTTTCTCCATATCAGTGCTGCAGTCTGTGGGAGCGTATGCTGAGATAACAAATAAACTACGCTTAACACTACCATCCTTTCGGACGCCAACTGATCCCTGAAGTCTCGTGTACACAAACAGCTGTTGACTGGCATCCAGTCTAAAAGGGCTGCTTCAGCCCTCTCACTCAAGACTATTCCTACACCACGTTGACCCACAGCTTGAGCTGCTTCGTCTCCTGAAGTGCGAAAAAAATATCTTGACGAGACGTTTGGCGCAGTTAGTCTAATTACTGTACTCGAATCCTGAATTCGTGTTTCACTCACACAGCAGACATCAATCGAAAGTGAGCGCACTGTCAGAGCCAAACACGCCTGTTGGCCAGCCTGCATTAGAGTGCGTACATTGAAGGAACCAAGATTGAGAGGTTGACCAGGCTTGAGAAAATGTGAGCTAACAAACTGAAAACCACCTGCTACACTAGTTGACAATAAACCGTTGCGAGTATCGGGTGTGTTATCAATGGAGATACCACGGGTAGGCAGAAGGGGCAAACAGATTGGAGTGGAGAAAGAAGAGAGGTTGAATAAAAGAGAGGGAACTCTGAGGAGTAGCATACTTATCACTACTCACCCCGCTCGATGCAATGGGCAGCGCGGTCCTGATTATCCTGCGCGACGACCGATGCAGTATGGAATTATTTGTAGGCGTGTAACTCATGGGGAATAATGGACGGGTACTGCTAGGTAGTCCAGCCGCTAAGCAGAAGAACGATTAGGGTTCTCAACCAAAGCCTTTGGTTCTGATAAGAACCTGACCGCAAGGCAGCGGGGTACAGCTGAGTGGGCGCCCATCTACTTGGATCAATTATTCTTCCACTCGTTTTTATGACTGAGCTGCTAACTCAGATCAATCCCTTTTTTGGAGGACCAGGAGACTACTTCATCAGGCCTCTACCGATTGACCTTCCAAGCGTGATTGGATCTTCGGCTTGAGATAAGCCATCCTGTATAGCTCGTTTGATCATGGAGGTACGCAAGCCGTCACATCACGTCAAGGTGTAGTCTCGTTGTGACACTGCTATTGCGTTACCCTTGTCTGCGGGGAGTGTCACTATTTCGTCGACCTTTTGGCTTCGATTTCATTATCAGGTAGGTGATACTTTCGCAAGGATGCGCTAGTTGTTGACATACTTTTGCTCGTATGTTTGGCGCGTCTTTTCCGTTAGTGTGTGCTTCCGTAGTGTTGGTTTAATAGAGGCAATAAACTTGGGATGTTTGGCGTTGGTGTTTTTGAGTGTTTATCCTTTCAGTAACACAGACTTTTCGCCTAGCAGCAGCTGCTGGTTCGAGTAATTGTAGATTTGTGCGGCATATTGAGGTTTCACTTGACTGAGCGTGGCGTATTTCTTGATGGGTCTGTCTCTGACATTTGAGCTGTCTGTGTTCGATGTGATTTCGATAACCGGTTTTTATTCTTCCAATCCAGCTGACGTCAAATATGTTTGAGGCCTCCCGTTCGAATCGATTTTGATGGTTTTCGTATACAGATTTCCTGCAGTGCACGTCTTTGATCAGTTCACGATGCATCTGTTTGCGGTATGAGTATGCGATCCATGCGGGCACGTTCCGAGTTCACGGGCGGGTTACACTTGGTACCTTTTGGAAGAGTGTTGTTCTTGAGGCAATGATGTAGGACGAACAGTTGTTCATGGATAGCAGCGGAACTCGCGGAAGAGAGAGATGTGGTCGATTTGGGTCCATCGCCAGATGGCCTACGGCAACTGAAACGTCTGAAGCTCTTACTGACGAGAAACAGTCGACGGTCTGAGGACAAAGCCGACAACCGTTCCCCGTTCTCAGATCGTCAGCAATCGAAGCCAAAGGGGCATCCGAGATGCCCTCATCCAAAGACGTACCCTAACATTCATGTCTTCTGCTGCATGTCGGAGGGTTGTATATCTGGGCTACACTCTATTGGCGCGTGCGGTAAGATGACAAACAAACTGGGTCTATCAGAGCGACAACCCTTTACTATGTACGAAGCTCTAAATCTCACTGTGCACAGCTGGCTGTCGACTGGGATGTGGTCAAGTATTGCAGCCTCTCCCCTCTCACTGAGAGCCACACCAGAAGCCGCTGCCCCAGCATCTCAAGGGAGACGCAGATGAAACTTCACGGGAAGGCCAGACGGGGATGTTAGTTGGATAACAGAGCTGGAATCTTGAGTGCGAGTCTCTTGGACATAACACGCATCGATGACTAGGGTCTCCAGTGTACAGACCAAACATCTCTGTTGACCTATGCGCATCAGTGCTCTCACATTGAATGTGGCCCGTCTGAACAGGCATCGAGGACGAAGAAGTGAATCAGCCGATGAAAGTGGGTTCGGTGAGATTTGGATGTTATCTGAGGAAGAAGGCAAGGAAACAGGAAATGGACTTATTCCAGTGGGACTACCACTATCCTAGCCGACGGCAGATCCTGAAGAATGTGAGGGAATCGGGTAAGAGGTGGAGTTATGAGTCAATAAAGGGAGTTTTATGCCTTAGAAGGTCCCTCTATTTAATAAGTGAAGAATGAGAAACTTTCATATGCTCAGGGTACGCGTTGTGGGCTGTTGTGCTGCTCGGTCGCTCAGTCTAAAGTAGGCCTTTTATTCAAGGATGCACCTCTAGCTTTTGCTCGGCCGAGCGCGTTCCGCAAAGCATCAGAATCATTCCAGAGGACTCGGCGGCCGGTTGATCGGTTCACACGCCTCTTCTGCAAAACCTGGCTGGGTCAGTGGAACGCGACAAAGGGCAGTGGTCTTATTTAGTAGGCGGGCCACATTCGCCGCGTTGGTGTCACCAGCGGGCTCTTGTGGTATTTTTAAGGGGAAACGCTTGCCAGGCAAAAAATTACCACACCCTCGAAACTGTCGCTACTTTTCTATGGCAGCTTATTCGGTGGACTTGAGCCTATCTTATCCACGGCTAACCACCTAGATAGTGGCCATTCCCTTATCTGCAACCTAGGGGTACGCCGAGTAGCACGGAGTTCTCCTTTGAGTTTACTAATAAAATGTCCTGGGCTCAGTTCATTTCTTTCAAATCCAAACAAATACGCAGTCAGTAGTACCATATTCCAGCAAAAATAATCTGCGATCGTCGGATCAGAAGGTGAACTTAACAAAACTAAAAACAAACAAGCATCTATGTTTAAGGAATAATACTATAGATTGAATGCATATCAGTGTACCTTGGCAGAATTGAGACAGTATGGTGGACTGAGATCAATGTTTCACCTGCGCAAATACACTTGTTCGTGTCATCACAGACCATTTAGCTTTCGGCTTTGTTATTTGAACGTGGATCACGTATGCACCAGCAGGCTGATTAGCATGAGGGAGATGAATAAAAAAATAAAACCTGGGCCCTGATCATTATGCATCCGGACCACCATTCGGTAAGCGCCTGAGGCTGCTAAATTGCTATATAGAGTAACGAAGTGTCGTTATCACGCTCGTAAACCATTTGACTCACATGGTTGACGAACCGCTTATCAGCCCGTACTGCCTCTAGCTCGACCTCATGATTTACTGGTTATCTTTCTCGTATTTTAGCTACATGGTTGACTGACTACCTTGACTTGTTTTTCAACTATTATTTGCCTCAGAACCGCGCATACCGAGGCACTCAGTCTGTCGCCTTCTGTCATAATTACCTGTTCAATAGACTGAGCTCTGTGATCCAATATTGCCGTCCTGTCATCAGAGTACACCGTGTTCTGGCAGTATCACGTAGATACTGATGTTCAAATACCGAAAGTCTTCGTATATTTTTTGTGTACAATGAAAATGTGTCTGAGCCGTATGGCAGAACCGACCCTACCGCTGTAATGTAAACTCGATCTCCGACCGATTATCTTATGTCGCGCAGACGTTACAAATATCTTAAATTGGTGAACATCATTCGGGCCTTCTGTGTACGCGAAGACACTTCATCCCATGCACGGCCACTTGGTGTGATGTAACTGCCAGAGTAATGAGACTTATCCACTTCGTTCGACTTTTTCGCATTGACAGAGTTTGCCTTTGAGCCAGTCCATTCCTGCCACAGCATTTCAGATTTTGATTTCGCTGAATGCATCCAAGACGTATCTACACTATCGTTCAGGCGATTGATACAGACTTGCAACTTACTTGGTCTTCACGGTGTCGTCCGCGCGAACTTAGCTTCGGGTGTTCGCATGCAGATATTAGATAAATGAAATGAATTTCCTTGGCACACCTTTCAGCTGGAGTCAGCGCCAAAGAATTAAACGATCAACGGAGTCGAACGCCGCCTGCAGATCAAAGAAAACACAAGACGTGGGTCGACGGAACACGATGTAGACGGCAACTCGCTGTCGCTCGGCTCAGTATCACACTCAAACCTATTGAGGCCTTTTGTGGTTTTCCACTCCAAGTCTCAGGGTTTGGGTTTCCGGTTCTCTCTTTCTCTCACCAAAAATGAATCTTGCAAATTAAATGAATAGCTGTTCTTGTCCACCTACACGCACTTATTCGCAAAAGATGCTGAAAACTGTTACCGCTTCCCGCAGCATTCGTTGTTTGAATGGAAATGATGATTCTATACACCATTCTCTCTAGTTTTCATCTCCGTTGCCTTTTGTTTGACAGAAACGCAAATTTTCCCCTCGTCAGACAAGCTACATTCAATTTCCTAACTACTTATTTCACTCCTGGTTTTGTGAGGCTGGTGTTCGTGCTTATATCCATCGATCTCTCGCCTCCTCTCGACTTCCGCATCTTGATATCTCCAGCCGAGACTTCCTATTTGTGGTTGAAAAATTTTGCACTGTTTACCTCTCCCCCAATGACAACGACCTGTTCTTTTGCCCTGTCATCTTCAAAATTAAGATATTCATTTCAACTGCCAAATTAAAATTTCTTTGCGATTTCAACGTCCACAGCAAAAATTGGCCTTTGCACTCATCAGGCACTTCGACCATGGGGCATGAAGCCGAGGCTTTCACTATGATCAACAACCTGTATCAACTAATTGAGCTCCCTACACATCTCCGATCGTTTTGACGACCGAACACACTCTTGGCCTCATTCTTACATCCATTCCTTCTTCATTCCTTAAGGTCACTTCCTTTGGATTCATCGGGTCATTATCTCATCTCATTTCCTCGCTCCGTCTCAGTACCCAACTCTAGACGCATCTTTTATCTTTACGACTGTGCCGATTGTGATGGTTTTTGTGACTTTCTGGCTTGTTGTTCTTGGAACGACTGCTGCTTTTCATCTGGTGGGCCTCTTTCAGTTTTTAATTGTACGGTGACTGTTCTTCAAGGCGTCCATGTATACATTCCACACTTCTCCAGATGCGGCAAACCACGATCCCCTGCATGGTTTAACCAAGACTGTAACTTGGCCGTTCGTTTGAAATACCGGTGGCGCAGCTCATCCAACTAGGTATCTCGTAATCGTTTTGTTCAAGCTAGAAACAAATGCTCGCACATCATACAGAGGCATAAAGGTGGCTTCATAAGACTCAAAGCTAAACGATTAGCCTCATCCACCACCGTAGTCGATCATTGTAGTCCCTACCAAAGCGATATCCTGGAATTTTTGCCCTTCCGATCTCCTTCCCATTCGCAATTCCTCCAACTCTTTAGTCTGCGGCCCGCTTTGTAAGACCGAATTTTTGCCTCTACTCTTTGTCAGTCCTGCTTCGTGGCCTTCTTATCACGTTTCCAGCCGTACCCTTCTGCCTGTTATAACTACCAGAAAGATCCGTCAAGTTCTTTCTAATCGGAACGTTTCCCGGGCCGAACGGTATTCCACTTGTCGTCGGCTCCAGAGTTTATCCCCCGTACTATGCCGTCTCTTTCTTTCTTCTCTTAATCAAAGTATTTTTCCCTCCATGGAAGAACAATTATTTCTCGCATACCAAAACATGAGTACTCTTCTGACCCCCAACAACTATCGATCCATCACTGTCACTTCTATGATTTCAGAAAATTTTGAAAACGTCATCTCTGACCGGTTCCGTCCGTTCCTCGGACGCCAGGGGTTGCTGAGTGGTCGCCAATATGCATTTCCTTCGCTTCGTTCTACAGGCGATCTAATAGCCGTCATCTCACATTCATGGTTGGATGCACTCGATAACCACGGAGAAACTCACTGACTATCGCCAAGGCCTTCGATCGAGTCTGGCACAAAGGGCCCTTGTCAAAATTCTTCGTTCGACTTCATTGGGCTCTTGTATCGTGGATGCCATAATTCCTCGGCAAGTTGACGATCTCCATCCAAGTAGATGGGATTCTGTCTCAGTCGTTCTTTATGGATGTTGGTGTTCCTCAAGGTTCCATACTTGCGCTTTCCCCTTCTGGTTGCTAATCATACCGCCAATCATACCGCTCTTAGTGCATCATTTGCTTCCGATCTGGAACGAAGGTCTGTTTGGGGCTCTACCAACCATGTCTGTTCAAATCCTCCTAAGGTTTATCCCCTTTCAGTTCACTCAAACATCTCCCTTATTCTTCCCAGTTAAATTTTGATCCCACTTCTCTTCATTCCACTGAATCACTGTCATTACTGGATTTATCTGTTAATTTCACTTTTTGTTAGTCTCCCTGGAGTTGACACTTATCTCTCGTGCGCGCAAAGTTAATCTTCTATTCCGTACCAGACGCTTTTTTTACACCCGCCCGCCCTTTTCCTCCATACAAGGCTCAGATCCACCCGACACGCGAATACTGCAATCATATGTGGAACGAAGCTTCGTCTACCGCTTTTTCTCTTTTTGATAGGGTTCAGCGAAAAGCCGTTTGGGTTGATCCATGACTAATCCCTGACTTCAAATCTCCAGTCACTTGCCCGTCACATAACAATTGCTCAACTTTCTCATTTTCATGACTTTTTCGTTTACCTCGTATTTTCTTGCCGTCATTCATCCTTACAAGGTCTTCATCCCTAGATGTTAAGCTTCCTTATTTCAGTCTTTTTTTATTCCCCTATAGGCAGAGCTCTAGAACATCATCCCTTTTTCCGTTTTTCTGATAACCTGCATTCTTTCTGTTTTTGAAACCAGAGTCAACCAGTTGAATCCTAATTTAGTGTTCCTCACAAAAAATCCCCTTTGACACCATATCGTTCGATAAAGGAGTTTACCTTTTTTATTGTGCCTCAATTTGCGTAATAAAAATGTGCCTGTTATAAGATATGTCGCAAAGTGGACATATGATCAGTATAACCCCGACCGGGACGGAAACCAGCTTGATTGCCCCGCATACACTTTTCGAGAGTACTGGATAATGGACGGAATATAATGCACGGAACAGTTTGGATGCAGCGCTCGCGAAACTATTTTCTCCATCCGTTTCACCGTACGACTTGTTTCTTTTCCTGTTGTTAGTGCAATTGTTGATTCACAGCAGTCCTTGGGAATCAATTTCCTCGCCCAGATTGATCCTAGGACTCTTTTGAATTCGGATGCTTGCACCTCACCACAATCCTTGAAGAAGGATGGCTGCAGGCCATCTGATCCAGCTGCCTTATGCCTTTCAAGGAAACCTATCTCCCAGATGGCCTTCTTTCCGGATAGAGGATTAGTATACACTTGTATTGGTTCACTTGTAGTTACAAATGGAAAGCCCACTGTATCCGTGGACCAACTAAACTAATCCCTGGTATTCCCTCCAAAGCGCCAGCCGACTGTCTTGATGGCAAGTCAGTGTCGCCGGATTTTTTTAGTCATCCCGCTTACACTCGATTTTCGTGAGTCAATATTCCCAATAAGTCAGCAAATGTGACAACTTCCGAAGACTACAATTTTTTTTCATTTCTGTACATTTCCCTATTCATCGCTGCTCGTGGTCCTTTCTCAGGCTCCTGGTCTGCTGACTTCTGTGATACATCTGGAGGAATGGGTTCCCAAGGATCTAACAGCAAATAAAGTCGAGGAAATCCATCGTTTCTGAGGTTTACGTAGCAGAGTCTTGTATGGTGGTTGCTCCCGACAGCATGGCTTCTTTGATCTGCCCCTAATGTTCACCCAGATTCTGGGGATTTTGTTGAGACAAAGACCGCGTTGAAAGCTCCGACTGAGACTGAACTTGATAATTAACGCCTAAAATCAGCTGTGCACTAAATCAGGTAGAGCAGCCTACAGAATGGTCTTTATGACAAAGTTGAAAAGAAATGAAGCAGCCTTGTGGCACTTCAATAGAGACCGAGTGGCAGAAGTTGGCCATAAGATCTAACCCGACTTGTCTTGTGATGGTACAACTATTTGAGGACCGACGCATACTTCTCAGGAACTCCGTTCCTCAATAAACAAAACCATAGTGCGTTGAAGGATGCAAGAATGTCTGCGAAGACAAGGATTTTTGGCTTTTGGGAAGTACACTAACAGCATCCAAGATTAGGATTAAAACTCACCCTTTTCCACATGGGTTTCCTCTTCACGCGCATTGTACAATCTGCGAAGAATGACAGATGCTAGCATCCTTGACGCTATCAGGATTAGACTAGTAGTCTATGGTTGGTGTATTCGCGGCCGAAGCCCTTCTTAAAGATAGGGATAACAATCGACTGTCCAATGAAAAGGGGGCTTCATCGGAATATCTTACCATCGTGGACAACACTTACCAGTTCCGTTCCGTCATTTTAAACGGATCTGAAGAAAGGCCATTGGAAGTCGGCACCGTATGACATCCAAATTCTGTATTTTCTTGTGGATCTCCGCCTCAGAAGGTGGACGTTGTAACCGTGCACTAGAAGCCCGTCGGGACAGCTACGAGATGGTGCTGAAGGTCAACAGCTATACTTTTAGGTGCTCGGCTCAGACTACAGGACGTGGCTGATGATTGTGCCAATTGTACTTTCCGTAATCAGATGTGAGCAGTTAACCGCGAACGTTCATTGGTGTGTCACAAATACACCTCCCAGGACCTGAGATAACCCATGACTCTAAAACCTTTACACCATCAACAAACGTGGGACTCGGTGATTTACTGACTCAAGGTAGTTTATTCATGTACAACAGGAGTACCGCTGATACCAAAACTACACTGGTGGTCTTTGCCATCGTCCATCTCTTTTCTTCTACCTTGGTTCGGACTTGTAAGCACTTGCAGTTCATCTTACTTCAAAGTTCCCGAAAGCCCCTTGGTTCAACACATTCCTTGTTGATGCTGACGTGTAAATGTGCAGAACCGATACACGTTTAAACAAAATATATATATAATACACCACCGCGCAGCACGAAATATTTCTTCCCATAGACGGTTTTTTCTCTACTACTCATTCTGGTTTGTGGCCCTATTGATATCGTGGCCGTCGAAAATTAACTATGCGCGATATTGTGTCAGGGGCTCCCGTTGCAGTGATTTTAACCCAATATTACGTACTCCATGTTATGCGGACCAACTACGGGTAAACATTTCCGTTCGCGAACTACCGAACAGGAATGCCATTTTTTTTGAGTCAATCGCGGCCTAATGAGTGTCTAAGGGTCTAACAGTAAAGGAAGTCGAGGATATCCGTGCTTTCTGCGTTTTTTATAACCTGGAACGCCGCGTGGTTGTTGGAGCTGAGTGCACGGTTTATTTGATTTGATTCCAGTATTTTTTTAGATTGCTGTTGGTTTGCTGAGTCGCCGGCCACATTGAAAGCTGCGATGAGTTTGATCTCGGCGATTATCGTCTAGAGTCACCTTCGCTATATAGGCGATTTCCGAGTTGGTGTGATCACATAAACAAAAGGCAAAATTAATTTCTGTGGGTTGCAAATAAAAGAATTGTAGCTTTTTAAATCTTTGATCGGTGGTGTTCCCGGACGGTAAATAGTGTGTCTTAGCAACAAGTTTTTTATCAGCTGGAGATGTCTACTATCAGGCCCGAATGTTGTATGAACTAAACTGAAGAGGTGACGGTGTCTCATGTCACTTGTTATGTAGAACTACATGTTTATCAGAATCATCTTTGTCGGTGGTAGGAGTAATCGATCGGCGTGTGTTAGCTAGGATACCACAATTCCTGACAGTTTTCAATCAAATGACTCAGTTGAGCATTTAGTGGTAGTTGGATGAATGCTCTGTTGAATCATTTGACTGGATGCTGCCTTGTAAAGGTTTGCCCGACTGACTGTTATCTCCATCGTTTTGACTAACTACATTGTTTCTGCAAAGTCACTGAGATGTTTGTAATTATTTTATACTTTATTTGCAGTATTCAGTTCAGCTCGGGTTAAGTGGCTCTTTATCAGTCTAATGGACAACTGTAGAATTTACCCAAACGTACTATTCGGACACTCATTTCCATTTTGGCCACCGCTGAGGATACCTGTGATCATAAGTTATTTTCTGGAAATGGTATAATTTGATAAGTTCTTTTTTGCCATAAGTGTGGATTACCGAACAATAACATTATTTTCCAATTATGGTTTCAAAAACACTGCTTTTCCAAATAGTGATTGTCCAGGATTGATTTCATTTCGGGGTTACTCTAAACAGAAAATTGTAAGATTGATTTTATTATTAACCTAGTCATTTTGACCGGGATGAAACCAACCGCATCCCATTGTGTTTGGTTCGGGGTATGAACAGAGAGCGTTACTGGTTGACATAAACTTCGGGACACCAATTTGCAGGATAAAGTGTCGGTCGCGCTGTTTTTAGCTAACTTGGTTTTATCTTTTGGATAATTTGTTAATTTTGTTTATTCTTGGAACCTTCCTTGGCTTTGCTCCAGGGCTTCATTCAGATTATAAATCAAACAAACTTTGGTAGCTTTCTGAAATTTCGGTCATTTTGATTTGACCCCTCTGTGGTAACCCAAGGCCATTGAAAGCGGATTCTTGTAAAAAGCGAATGAGATCATATGGATCAGGTATTGACAAGTGGCCGTTAATTCAGTTCAGCCAAGCTCTTGCAAATGTCCACTTGAAAGTGCTTCCCTGATTTTTAATTGTAACTCACTTTGTTACGTTTTCTGCAACGATTATTCCTTCCTCCTGTCGGCACAGTTATTTTGAATGACTGAATGTCCGTGACATTCACCATTACAGTCAAGTAAGTTGTCCTAAAAACTACGCCACTCAGGACCACCAGTTCCTTCTGTTCATTCAAACTCAGGTGTGCACTGATCCTCTGTTGTGTTGGATTCCACCAACAGAAACAAGTTTCAAAACTTTTAGGGTCTTTTTCAACTCAGGACGCATGAGGTCAACCCGGTGGCAAAGGGCCAACAAGATGAAGATCAAGGTAGAAAATAATCCACTGTTTATGAACCTAACTGGATCGTAACCATTCCCCGTTACCATCTTCTGGCGGATGCTATACTTCGGACTTCAAAATGCTAAGAATGATAAACCGTAGTCAAGTCGTTGTAATTGCATTAAGTCAAATGCAAAAATCTAATCTGGAATGTAATTATCGCCTTCCACGAAAAATGCCTGTTGTTGAAGTTCTTTTTTATTTTTTTCTTTTGTGGGTGTTTGGGGATCCTCTCACATTGACAAAAGAGCAAGGAGAGGTTAACATATGAACAGTTTAAGTAATGAAATAACTCAGGAAATATCGGCGCCTGATTATATTATACAGCGTTTGGTATTTTCAGTTTTCTTTCTTGAATCGTTCTTTATTTCTCCCCAACGCTTAACAGCAGGTGATGACGAATTCGTCGTACCACATATGGATATAGCGTGTCTTCAGAATTCGTTAGCCTACCAAAAAGTGCTCGAAGAACCGTGGACATATTTGCACAACTGGAATACTCACTCTCCGGCAGTTCAACAGGAATTGGTGCAAAATTTTCTGTCTACACTAAGCCAGATCAAAGCTGAATTGGCTGTTCCACATACGGTCTTTGATCCTTACGCGGTAACAATGATGAATAGTCAATCACTGTTGGTAAGCAGTTGTTTCCTTTCTGCTAAACGCACTTGTATTGATTATGCTCGTGCATAGATATATGCATATGTTCGTTTAGATGGTAAGTGGTACCCCGCCGTCGCTCGGCTGGTTATCACCCCTGACCCGCTGAGACCATGCCCGGTTCAGGGTCACGGTTGCCGGTCCCCCACCCCGGATAGTGGGCCGTAGTAGTCATGTTATAAAAATACACCGTAAAACCTGGTCAATATCTCCGTTGATCTTTCCCGGATGAATGGCGACATTAGATGACAGTGCTGATTAAGTTTTTTACATTTGGTGCTATCATATCGTGATATCTGACGCCTCTGAATAATATAAAGGAAAATGAAGAGGTGTATATTAGTTTATAATTTCAGTTCAGCAAGATGAGCTAGAGAACAGACATATCCAGAACTTATAATCTTCAGCAAGGGCTTTTTTCTTATCGGGATTAATTTTTTCATGTGGAAAGCACAATATGGCCTAAATCTTTGCGGTTGTTCTTCAGATCTGGCGTTCTGGTTGTTTCCTTTGCAATTAAGTCATGTAACGAATTTAAAGAAGACATCATCGAGTTAATCTTTTTGTCAGTCCGCAAAGCCTTCGTATTATTCTTGCTCGATATCTTCGCCGTCCTGCTTCCAGTGAGTAATAACCACGGACCCATACACAATTATTGTTTTCAGTTATACACGGGGCACATAAGTGCAGTGAAAGAAACCTACTGGTAGATATTATGGCCCGGGTCAGTTCAGTTCAGTTTGCACAACCATTAACCTCACACTAGTGAGCTCTAATTTTACTGTCTACCTCGCAGTATCGAATAACTGGAGAACAAACAAAAAATTAAACAACAGAAGGATTATAAAGAATCAAGAATATCTCGAATGCAAGGGTGCTAAACAAGTATGGAAAGATGGGCTACCCTTGTTCAACAGCGATAGTCGTTTCGAGTGAACTTGATAGTTTGCCGTATACAATGCTCGCAATAGGTTCACGAATTTTTCTTAGCGAAATCTGTTGTTTTTCATTACGCCTCATCTGACAACAGTCTTCAATTGTTTGTTTTTCCACTTCTCTTTTCCCTGTTCCAGGACGCCGCGGCGATTGTCAATACAAATGACATTCCTGACAATACTCTTTCCCAATAAACAGCATTTTGATATTCTCACCGTATCAATGCCATTTTTCTCGGTATCAGTAACCGTCTTCTTGGATAATTGTAGATTACACCGCGTTGTGAACTTTTCTTAGTGAACATGGGAATCAATATTGCCCAGTTTATCACCTATTTTCAGTTTGTTGTTTATCCTAGGAACTTTCTGCCCCCCAATAAGTACCGGTCTGCACAATTCCAACAAAATGCTTCTCGATATTGGTCACTTTTATCGACATCACTAAACATATCCGAAGGGCCAACCGGCTGATTTTCACTCATCATCATTACTGTCGTTCTGCGTTAAACAGCATGGCGAGCCTCACTGATCGCTGCCTTTTCCCCACAGTTGCATGCTTTTATAAAAGAGTGAATATCCAAGGGGAAGAGAGAGTGGACCCAAACAGGAGGGAAAAGAATTGGAACATAATCTTAGATTCCTGAACACCACATTACTCACCGGGTAACTCTATCCAATCTTGACGATACTACGTAGACATCGGTGGTCGAAAACCTCTAACCGACAAACACCTCTGAGTGCACTGCGACACAGTAAATGCGACCTTTCAAATTCAGTGAAATATCAGGCCGACGCTACAAGTGCTTCAATCCAGCGTAAGCTGCACGAGCCTTGGATATGCGCATACTTACCTCCATTCCCGAGCTACCATCATTCGGCACGCAGCTACCAAAAAAGGCGAAACGGTCCATATTCGTTAGCTCCTATCTATCCAGGATCACGTTCAGCACTGCTGTCGTCCAGTCCTGCAACAGCACTTTACACTTTGAAGGTGCAAAGCACGTGAGAAACCGAACGACCGACCTCTAGAGTCTATCTAGTGCCCGTTGTGTATGGTCCGCAGGCTCGAACAGGCACACGGCGTCTTCTGCGTAATCTAAATCTCATAGCTTTCCTCCACTTCCCAGTTCGACTCCTACATCCCGGAGACCTGCTAAACCATCTTCCATCACCTGGTCCATCACGAATTTGAACAGGAATGGAGAGATGGGACACCCTTGTCGAACGCCACTAGTCGTTTCGAATAAATTTGGTAGTTCATCGTATACCCTCACGCGACCAAAGGTATGCGAGTACAGTGCTCGCAACAGGTTTGCAAACATCGTTGGCATACCCTTCCGGTGGGGAACACTGAATAATTCTGTCGATCCACTTGGTCCAACGCGCCTTTCAAGTCCAAAGAGACTACGATTTTAGGGCTTCGTTGTGTGTGGCACCTTTCGAGTATTTGGTGAAGTGTAAGTATCTGGTCGATGCAACATCGACCTGGACAAAATCCAGCCTCTTATCCTCTTATTTCACTCACGTGAATCGGTGTGCGCAATTTATTTGTCATCTCGATATGCGCCTCAATAGTCTTTAGCGCTGAAATGCAACAGGATCGAGTTTTATGCCAAGCGCATCACTATTCTTCGCAAAGACAAAGACTGTGACACTGAAATTGCAGTGGTTGATTCCAATGCACATGCTGGAAAAGTTGTTCAGGTGCGCGTTGCGTCTTGCTTGCTCAGTGAACAGATGACAAGGATAGTTTGTGCGATCAATATTTTATTCCTGTCTAGTACAAATTTCCGACACAGTTTGTGTCGCGCGGCAACATGGAGCTCTAACTTGACGGGTAGTCTGAGTCAGATCAATCATATTGCAGTAAGCTACTGTTGCGCGGTTCTGTCCGGAATTATTGGTCGTACTGATTCACATATGTCGAGTCGGACCATGCGTTAGCCTTTACGCGATTTTTGCTGCAGATCAGTGGCCGTCGATGCAGGCAATAGCTATAGACGGAAACTGTCGTATAAGCTGAGGTACAACATGTGAGTATTTACTATACAAAAGGTAAAAGAGGAAGTGATATAAAATTTGTAAGTGCTGGTTTTTTGTATCAGCTACGAATTGATCTTGTTCCACTTTAGTGACCCTCTCTCTTACTGCAGTTTGTTGTCATTCGCAGTATCGTGGAACCACTGTTGGAATGCCTTACTCCGAACCCCCCTTTTCACCAAAGTACAACCTGCAAAACTTATTCATAATAAACACTTGATGAAATCGCCTGTTGTCTACTAGTTGAACGCAAACTACTCGTTCGTTTCAGTGGTCACATTTCACCGCTTTTGCTGCTAAGTCTGCACTGATGCTGCCCAGCTTATCTCCCTTGGAGTACGAGAAATATGATACAATCTAATCAATTCCGCTCGAGTTCACCTCTGCATTTATCTGCGTCTATTCCTCTCAGCTTCCGGATGTTCTCATAGAAAACCCATTCTTTTGACTGACAGCCACAGCACTATTGCGCTGTTTGCGCTATCCTAGCACAAAGTATATTGCACTGTCTGAGCCATAAAAGCGTGCAAACCCGGCCCCTGTTCTTCCATGTCCTTACGGGCCTCATCAATTAGATGTTAAGCCTCTTCAGCGGAAACCGTTTTACATGTGATATTTAAATTTGCAGTTTGTTCCTATTACCCCGGTATATGTGTGTGCGCAATGGGCGGGTTCCGTGGCGTCTGATTTGCCCCATGTTTGTAGTTGAACATGACGTAAATAGTTATTTGGTTTAGATTAGCCCGGATGTGTGATTTTTGGAGTGAGCAGAAGTCCCGATGGGGTCGATGCCGACATAGTTATACGGTTGTTTTCAGAGGTAAGCGCAACTGATAATTTTACATAAGTTACTTAGTTTGTCTGGCTGTTTACCTGAAGCATTCGTTGGTGAGATAAACCCCATTTGTGTTATGGGCTCAATAGACAGTCGTCTCAGCCATTAGCGCCATACCATGTACCGCGGAATGGTATTGTTCTTTCAGTCAACTCCATTGCCTGTTTTCTAAAGACTAACGTCTGGTGCGAAAACAACCTACGACGTAAGTATGGAAAGTTACAGGTTATTGGTTCCGTCATATGTGGGCAAGTACTTGTTTAACGCCATTCTTTAAATCTCCCCGATGTTATCAAAGTCAAATCGGTCATGATACTACAATGTGATCTCAGTGAAGCTCACGGCCTGCTGTACTCCCGATTTGTGACAGTCGAGGTCATTGCGTCTCGTAATGAAGTGTCCGTGGCTACTCATTTGTCCGCGATGCGGTGGTAACCACTACCAATTGGTCTAAATGATTTCAATGACCTGCACAAACCACGGGAAGTGTATCCCTCATTGTTCGCTCATTGGCTGGGGTAATCATCGTCTGACAAACCCGACTCTAACATCCGGCTGAATGCTTTTAAGAATGAGATGTTTTTGACCTAAACGCCAAGCTAAGGATAACCACCTCACAGTAGCATCCAGCTTTCGATCTGCTGTTGACCTTATTCTGATTGCTGTCCCATAAGGTCATGCTGGAAGTTCGTTTTTACTTAGTCATTTCGTCACGCTTTAGGTAAATGGCTTGAAGATTCTTCCGTTTTGTTTCTTGTTGCGAGTTTGTTGTAACTCAGTCATGTTCATTTAGAATGCATTAGTATGCGGATATCTTTGTGCTACGAACCGTTTTCGTAAACTGGTGATTTGTTTCAAATTGTCCGATGGTGTTTCCTGTGCGGCAGTCGTTAAAAGTCCTGTGCTCTAACGATGTCCATGTATTCACATCAGTCGACCAAGTGGTCGAAGAAACAATGATAGTGGAGAGTAAATGAATTCGCGTTGTGCTGGTTCGTAGGTTCAAATTCACCAGTCGGTGTCCGATCAATCCGTCATGTTCCTCCCTCCTTGACATTGCGAATCGCAGCATTTTCCCTAGTTTAAGGACCAAACATCATAAGAAACCAATAGTTTTTGGCTCTTAAATTTTCGCGAGATGCGTACTCTATTGCGATCCGCTTTCTGACTGGTATTTCTGGGACACTTAAGGCACTGATGAGTTGCCCGGGGGCATGCTTCATAAACCCATGGGCTAACTACTTTGGGGGATCGACACTCATGACCCTGAAGACCAGGGTAAAATAGAAGCGGGTGTAGTAGCAGACTGGGTGGTGGCGAATTTATCGCTACCACCTCAACCGTTCAACTATGCAGAGTATTGTACCAACACAGTATTCTCCAGATGTTAAATGATATATTTTTATTCCGTCAAATGCAACGTGATCCTGGACATAAGCAATGTTTTGGGACAGACCACGCATCTGTGAACTAGAGATTCATTTCGAAACCTGCTCTCTGTATATGGTATATAGCATCTTTGAGTGATCTAGAGATAGATAACTCCACATTTCCGACTGCAACATTCAGAGGAAGTCGTATAATTAAGCAAGATATCACCTGAATTAGCCTTATTATCTGTCGCAGACGCGTGTACGGACTCGGTTTCATCGAAATCATGGTTAAGCAGAACAATGAGAAAGGAAAAGGAAGCTGCGCAGAGTTCACAACACCCACTAACTGTTCTGTTTCCAATCTTCACGTTGTCAGTTATCCATTGTGACCCGGTTGCCGAAACCTGAGCAAAGGGTTCTTTTGACGGACCTTGCTTTGAACTTTCAACCCAATCGCCCAACCTAAGGGGCAGTGAGACCGTCTGAGAGTCTTACTGGGAATCGATGGCTCAATCTCTAGTTCGTACGTTTTTTCGACGATACTAGTTATCCTGGGCGTTAAGGAACGCCGTAGATGTCAATAGATGACGTGGCAACGTGGATTGAGATGTACACCGAACTTAGTAGGGTAGGTGTCTCACGTCTTCATGTCTGGTGTCCGAAAGATCTGTCAACTAGGTGGCTGGAGACACTGAAGGATGTCAGTGAACCGTGAACAGTGGCGAACTTGTTATTTTCTGTCGAATCAGTATGATTGAAAAATGCTCTTATTCAGTTAGGCTGTATCCCCCACGTTGGCTACTGCGGCATTCTTTTATTTTCACACTCCTGTAGGCCCACTTCTTACGCATTTGCTTATTTTTTCTGTTGCAGCGTGTAAATCTGGGAGAAAGGCATCGGTCAGTAAGGCTTGCCCTGCTGTTTAACGCTGGATGATGAAGATGAATACTCTCCGCCACAGATGTCGTTGAGCGCGGACCTGTATGTTTCGTACGTCGTCCGTGGGTTATTTCGAACCACGGTTTAGACATCTGTTATTTATTGATTGTTCATCAACCTGATCTAGACTGCCGGACATTTGCCCTTGTCCCTTCATCTGGCAGTAACACCTTCGATACTGAAGTTAGTAATTCGGAATCGCTCAGTCAGTTCTCTTTGATAGGCGCAGTCATTTGGAATGAGTTCAAGGCGAGTAGCTACCTGAGCGTTTGAGTTATCCACCTTCTGCCAGGCTGAGGGTTTCAGTGCCCCGATAATTAGACACACTTCAGATGGTTTTGGTGTTTGGAATTTTTGCTATCCCGAAACCCTTTCTTCTGAACCAGCTCTCATGAAGTAGCCCAAACGGTTTTGCTGACTTTATCGTTTTTCTAGTGAATATGGGAGCAGTAATTTTGCATAGTTTTGTTGTGCATTAATAGTATTAAGTGTACGTTGGTACTCTCGGCCCACCAGATATTTAAGATGTCCCGTTACGTATATCAGAATGCTTCAGGACATTCGGTCATCAGTCAGTGGAACGGTATGTGATAGAAAAAAAAGAAACTAGGTGGCCGCGCACTAACTTTTTCGACTTCAAAATCTGGGAATCCCTGGCTGCTGTCACGTGACACCCCAACAAATGTGGAGGTAGATTGCAGTATTGAACTACTGAAGAGGTTGAATCGGGTGGTCGCAGTGACCATTCTTTTTTCAAACTGGTTAGAGAGCCCTTCATAAAACCACTACCTCTTTCCTTGGCATTGGGAACCAGAGTCGTATTCCGTCATCGTTTGACGAGTAACTGATTGTAAGCATGTTTCAGAAGCTAATCCGCAATGATTCTTCAAATCATTGTGGCGTCAGTTCAATCCTAATAGTTGCCAATATATTAGTCTCGATAATGCTGCGCTGTGCAGCAGGCGGGATTTCGCCCAGCTCGAGTTTGTGGCGTTTGTCAGTCAACTTAAATGCCACACACGCATCGTCGTGCAATGACCATAGTGTCCCCAAATTTAGAAGGCCCACTGGACTCAGTTCACCGAACAATGTGAGTTAATGCTCTTCAGCGAAAAGGTTTGCCGCATAGGTTCGTGAATCTGTTTAGTGCATCGTGCTGGCATACATACATTCGTGTAAGGGTATACGATGAATTACCAAGTTTGTTCGAAACGAACAGCGGTGTTCGGCAAGGATGTCCCGTTTCCATTTTGTTCAAGTCCGTCTATGGTGTCTCACGAGGTCCCGGGACTTATGCGTCGAACTAACAAATGGTGAGACGCCTTGTGACCTAAATTTTGCGGACGTGTTTATGTGCTAGGTCGGCGTCGGTCAAGCGGATAAGGTCGTAGCGTTTGGACATCGAGGTCGCGGGTTCAAATTTTCCCACTTGGCAGCCCTCTACTGGCCGTGCCCCCTTCCCGAAAAGTGATGTAAATTGTTATTTCATTAGTAAAAATAGTAAAAAGATAAAAGGAATGCGTGGAAGACTCGTAGCGTGAACTGAACAGACTTTCATGAGCATCAGTCCCATTTGGCGTGTGCTTAGAATCTTCAAAGCGCTTTTGGAAGACCGGATACTAGTGGTCTCAAGTTTGATACGCCACTGGGAGCAACTGACACCAAATTCATAGCTGTCCACCTTGAAATGCCATTTTTTTCGTAAAAAGTGAGTTGTTGTCGGAGTTTGCTCACTGTAAAAATGTGCTGTTTTCAGCATCTGACCAATTCTGATTGATGTTTGCGTTGTTTGACTTTGCTTCGGAGGGTAAAAGAATGTGGACAACCGGAAACCACTTTAGTTGCGCTCTAATGACTGTTCGTGCGGAAGCGAATTATGTTTTTGTGGTTTCGCCTATTGTTCTTTTTGTTTATTACATTTTTTCAGCGTTCGAATTAGATTTTCTTGTCTTTCAACGTCGAATTCTGACATTTTACAAATAACAGTGTTACCTTGAATAACTAGCTCCAAGAACACTCGCTTTCTTTCCCCAGTTTTTTCATTATTTCTGTGTCAAGTTTCGACGCGTGCATACGTGTCAGAAGCACCTATGTGGTCGCCGGTAAGCGCATAATAGTTTCAAGTGATTTTTATCTGGAGATTTCCGAATGTTGACCGTTCGGCATTTGTCATTTTGCGTGCAGTTGACGAGCAGTACATGGTGGTTGGATGTTGTCTTCAGCGCAGCCATTCCTCCCACCTTGCTCACAAACGTTATTACATGTGCAATAGAAAGTTAACCACAGAATGTTATGGGTAGCGATAAGACGGTTTTTCAATATGCGAGGAAGAATTTCAACTGGTTAGTGAGCATGCAGGATATCAACAGCCTTCGGCGTAAATTTAGGCTGATGGACGGCCGTCATGATGTTGTTCGCGTCGAAGACTTATTGAGCGGACGATGGATGCTCCGCTTATGTCAGCCAGATGTGATGAATTTTGCGTTCTTCGTGCCGTACACTGTGTGGTATTTAGTAGATATGTACTCAGGGCTGCTGTTGGCGGACGCTAGTCACCTGCTTAATTGCAGTAGAAGTACCCTTTGGCATGCGATGACGGTTGACGACAGCGGGTTAGGGCGGTCTATCTTTCATGCGCTTAGTCCTAATGAAACTGGGACCAGCTGCGCTGCGCGATTAACGCCATGAAAAACATATCTTCAACTAGTTTTTGCGTGCACCAAGGACGATATTGATAAGTTCAAAGGTGTAATCGGTGGACCTTGTTCTGTGACTTTAATTTATCATCGTGCCTGGTTGTCGTGCGAACATATATGGGCACACGACAGTGTAAAGGGGTTGGTAAGTTTGAGATATTTACCATTAACCGAGTAGAGGTGGAGAATCATCATTTGAATCAGGGTCACTCGATGAGGTCTACTTTATTTGATGTATTCTCTCGTAAACTTCGGCGCGCAGATTAATTGGATAAAGCTAGGTGGCGTTGCATTTTTGATAAATTTCTGTTTAGATTCTCTCTCCGGCTTGTTAATTGGAGCTAACCATTTTGCAAACAGTGCTACCAACACAAACTGGTTTGCCTCCAAAACCAGGCTCATCGTAGGATGAAAGTCGTTCTCGGTCCCGTGGTGCTCATGTGTTGATGGGCTGTAGGTCGTGATGCACGTGAACCTTTGGATTCCGGTGGTTACTACCATCTAGCTACATGTTACGTGTACGCAGTTTCATCCGGTACGACGTAAACAAACTTCCGGTAGTCCTTTGGGGCTACCATAGTGAGCGTGACGTCCAGCGTTCATTGTTACGTCAGAACGGTATAGCTTAACCGATGAGCATTTAACCTTAAGTACAGGGGGTAAATATTCACTTCTAGCAGATATTTGCCAAGACATTTACGTATCTTCACTGACCATAAATGACGAGGTAGTTGGACACTTAATGGGTGAACTGCAAATTGACAGGTACAGAGGAAAAAACTACATATTTCGGTTTGCATACGGAAACAAACACTGGTGCACATCGCCAATGATCCCACGGTGCCATTAGTAGACCTAGGAGGATAAGGAAGCCCGCTGAACATGTAGTGGCATCGATCTTTCAAAGAAAATCGATTATTTTCGCACATCATTTTCTCGAAAATTTCCTTTGACGCCCGACATCAACTTCGTGACATTGTTCCTTTGCATTTATTTTATCGCACACGAGATCTGTACTTTCCGAGTCTTCGATGTCGAATCGCTCCGGCCACTCGGCATTTCTCAGCCATGGTTTGCCATCTCGTGCGTTGCTGTATCGGTGCTATTTCCATACCACAATATACAAAATAGATTCGTCTTATCTGTTTGTTGTCTTGAGGCTTGTCTTCTATCGACTGAGAGGACTTCATCAACCGCGGCTTCAAAATCCGATAGAAAACACGCTCAAAGTCGCATCCCGGACCTCTCCTAAATTGGTGATTCCGCAATGGAGCCTTCGGCACTCTCGCTGTGTTGATGATTTTTGGTGCTCTGTTTCTCATGTTGCACGGCAACTCATATTATTCCAATTTCCTTCCTTACCGAGTGTATTATAACACCATCTGACACAGATATCACACTGCTTTTTTCTCAAACTAACGGATACATAAGCATGGACAGAGGCCTACGAAATAACCAGTATTTTTTATGATGTTCCTAATGACTAGGTCACTACATATCCGTCTTCTCTGTTGAATAAACTAGCCTATTTTGTTCTACTACCAGTATACTGGATGCACAGCGGATGCGTATGGCCGTCTACTCTCCGGCATTGCCAAATGAAAGCGCCTCAAATCTCATTTGGTGCAAAACGTTGCCGTAAGTTGTGCTTTGTATTAGAACTTGCTCACAGTTTTTGACTGAAATGCGACGTTATTTTTTGTACGCAAAAGTCTATACAATACAGTACCAATACAAGACAGTGTCCCACCGCAGAACTTGTGTTCGGTAAGACATTATGACTCCTTGGGGAGCGTTTTACGCCACGGGGTCCTAATTCACCTGCTGTAATTATGTGCTCTACTCGCCTGTCTGCATACGTGCGGAATCCTTCTTCGGCACAAACTTGTCTACAGCGATTAAGTCGATACCTGCTCGCCTGTATTTATCCGCGTTGATTTGGTGCTTAAACGACTTCAAAAACTTTAAGAGGATTCATTTTGCATGATTTCCCGTCACGATAATACCTTCAAGGTTGATCGACTCGGTCGCATCGATACATTTAGCACCAATAGTATTACATCGCATATGTTGTTAGCAGAGTATTCCCGAATTTTCCGAGATTCAATGCTAACCCTGCACGGTTTTCTGACGACACTTCCATGCCACGCCAGGGCCCGCAACTGCATTCTGTGACTTCGAATGAAGTCATTGTCTCACGTTCGCTTTATTTCATGTATATTCCCCGCCAAATGGTTTCGGGGTATTAGAAAATCCACACGGGGTATTAATATTCTCGACCAGTTATTTTGCCTGGATACCTCTGATGTCCTTGCAGACGTACTAGAAAAGAGCAAGAGCACTTACCAAATAATTCCACCACTCGACCTGGCGCTGCCAAGCACATTAAGGCCCATACCAAAACCCTCACTAAAGTACGCTACTCGAGCCAATGAGACGTCAGTTCCACAACTAACCACAGTTTGTGCCCCATAGTGGCTTAAATTCTTCCTTAACCCGAACTTGCAAATCGTAGCTGATTCAATGCATATAACAATGATTTTCTGCCTGTATAGCCTCATCTTAATTGGCGGTCATTGTCATGGGTCCAGGTGTCATCGACTTATCGCTTTGTGGCGCAAAATCATTGCGATTGAAAATAAGTCTTACATAACCATATTACAGGTGTTCACCAGATGAATCACGTTTTCAGTCTAATCGAAAGTTCACCTCATAAACGAAAAAATAAATGTATCCAGGAAGGTCGCCAAACTTTTCGGCGGACTCCATACAAAGAGACAGGATACAGTTAATCAATCATGACAACCTGTCTGCCAGCAGCAAGACCCAGAACGACAAGATAGGATTTTCAACGGCGACTTTTCCCTGGCCTTAACAATCTACAGCTGTATTTCGCACTACAAACAGCTTGGGGATACATATCTAATGTTCTGCCGCAAAACGCTTGCTCGGAACGGCAGTACGACTGCCTGGGAAATTCCTTCCATCTCAAAGCCCTAATTCACTAGCTTCAGAGATGTTTGCTGGTATCCCTCCTAAGCAAGTGCAAAAGATCTGCCGGGGCAAACTCTTCTGCAGTGATCATCACTGTTCGTCTAAAGCAAAATAGCACCTGTTTGCGAGTAGTGAACAGTGAATCCTGGCAACCTGACCCTGACAAGCGGGGTGCGGTTGAATCTTGTACTTTGAGCCTTGAAGAAATTACTCAACCAGACTCTCACTTGAAAAGGCCGCTTTAAGCCCTGTTTCCCACAATTGATCACATTAGGGCCACCATAGTCTCCCCTTCATTTAGTGGACTTCTCTTTTATGGTTACAGTCTTTACGATGATGCTTTTCCCGAGCTAGAAGGATATACGCCGTCTGCACTAAATTGATAACTTCAACAGGATGATGACACTGTCATTGAGAACATATCACATCAGACGAGGAGACGCACGCAACAGGCGCAGCTGATCTCCCGGGAATAATTCGAAAATTTGAAAAATAGGTTATCAGCTTGAAGACCTTAGTCATACAGACTTTGTCAAATACAAAGACAGCAAGAAGATAATTACATGTCGTACACAACTTGGTCAAGGCCAACGAAGCACCGCCACAGAACTACAGATGAAAAGTTTTGAAAAAAGTAAGAAATTCCATTCCTAGACCTGACCCAGTTGTTGGTGATGAACATCTTAGTCGAATGCAGCAGATTTGTGCTAAGCTGAACTGTGACCACTCAGTTTCCTTCGAACACACGCATCGGGTCGATTTCTTCAGTGAGAGCAGTCCCCATGGTCGGTAGGCTACTGAAGCAACTCCACTAAACCAAACACACAAACAAACCCGCGGCTGTGGTGACGACAAGCTATAGGTTACATGTGACAGCATGAGGACTTTCGTGAATTCTTAAAGCTGTATTCAGTTCCTGATAGCATTTTCGACTTGACTGCTTAGGGGCGGCTATTAGGCCATCGTCCACTCTGTACCTATCGTATTATTGTTAATGTGATGGTCCAAATTCGATTATTTCCTTATAGACGGCCACGGCGGTAGAGAAACAATTGCATCCGGTTTCTGTGATACTCTCGGCCGGTTGTGTTGCCGAAACCGCAGAAACCTATGGCACTTTTCTGTACTGACATTGCACAATTTTGAATATGCGTCATAAATATGCTCCAATGCGTTCGACGCCGTTCTTGTTCCCAGTTATATCGTTGCATGTTAGGCCATCAACCATCTCACAGCCTTCGACCTGCCTTTAGTTGAAAAATGTAAGTCTCGGATTGGGGAAGAATCGATTGTCTCAAACCCCACATTACGAGGATATTTTAGGCGCATGAAAAATCCAGTTCGCTACTTCTGAGGCCGATTTTATGTTCTTTGTGCCCAAAGCCTACATAATCCAAACATACATAACTATTCGGGCATCACGGGGTACAATATGAATATTCTTGGCCCGCATTCGGTTCTACTTAGCATGCATGTTTGTCCCCTAGTTGATAATGAATTTTTGGTTTCAGATATTGGTCCTTTCATGCTTGGGCTGATTATTTTGCGGACATCACTAGTTAATAATTCCCTGCTTGCATCTGAACCCGGTGTTCCTGAATTAAGCAAACTTATCATCAGTTCTTTCAAACTTGCTGGACGTTTCTGATGATCCAATGTTTCTCGGTTTCTGCAATCCATTCTTTCAGGCTACAGGAGCCATATGGGAAGAATGGCTGGTCGTACCCGTTGAATCACCAAAATGGGTCACTTCCGTTATAACGCTATTGAAGGCGGATGGTAAAACTCCACGAACCCGTGACCATTACCGGCTGACTTTGGACAAGAAGTTAATGCGACAAGCGTAAAAACAAAGAATCAGGAGAAGTTCTAATTCAAATCTCGGCTTCAGAATCATTTTCAGATATTAGTCTGCAAGGGGCTGTA
>LUCM01004766.1:0-12763 GCA_008360955.1 Fasciolopsis buskii | reverse complement strand
CGAACAATGACTTTTCTTCCTTAACCCTTGTGCTAGCCTTCCTGTGGAACCATTGCAATCGGTGTCTGCAGAGATGTCAAAAGTCGGCTGAGAACTACGTTACAAATAAGGACCATGCAGCCTAGGACTGATTGAGCCGTGCAACTTTAAGGGAGTAAGCAGATGGAAAGTTTGTAGCATTCTACCTCGTCACCGAAAGATTCCATCCTTCTGTGTACTCCAAGACAGCCGTCTGAACTCCGAAATCCTTGTAAGAAACTGACTGTTTTTACTATCCCATTTTTCGTTTACTCACCACAACGCCAGCTGGAACAATGTTCAGACTGCCCTCTCCCTTCCTCTCCGGCTCTTTTCCAGGCCCGCCAACTACCACCGAATGACAAAAGTGCAGAAGCAACACAGTCCTTGTCGCCGACAGCTCCATCCTGGCCTGTGTATTCTTGATCAGATGCTGCTAGCCATCCAGTCAGCACAAACGCCTGAAACATTCCCCATATATACTTCAGAATTGCTTCGGATGTACCTCTTTGAAACAAAATTTGGACCTTTTTGTCGTTGTACGGACTTACTCGAAATTGGTTCCTGTAGTCTTAGGTAACTCTATTACTGAATTTTTTAACCGCGATTCGCAACTAATCTATTTCTCTGCATGTAATTCCTAAGACGAACTTAAATTCCGCGGCTTATTGCGCGCTCTAACGTTATGACGTGCACGTTTACATTTCGCGGTACACCACGCGCATAACTGGGACCGCGAGGACCAATCATAAATCCTTCGCATATGTGTGCACCTTCTGTTAACAATGTTACTAATTAAAATTTACAGTGAAGGATGATTTCTCTAGCTCATTTTTTGTCAGTCGTCGTCGAAAACTTGCTTTTTTCATTCTGAAAACAAAATGGGAAGTGGCGCTATGAGCTTACTATGCTGGCGGAGGATTCATTTTGGATGCATATATCTCATATCTTAATGGAGATAACTTTAAAAGCAGCTAGCAGATGACTTACTGTTGTTACAGAACTCTGAACACCAACACTCATTGAGTTTCTGAGGTCATCTTGAGCGGAGTACCTGTGGCTTTGGAAACACCGCCTCATCTTTTCTCGCAGTTTGTATCGTGTCTCTTGGGTAGCCTATACGCAAACAACATCTGCAGGTTGAAAGCAACACAGTCTTGAACTTACCCGTTACCAGTGCACAAACTTTCGTGCCGGACAAAGTCGTTTTCTCATGGGAGCCTATCATATTTAGCTGGCCCATGGTCTATGTTGTCAATAACTGGCGCATGACATCCTGAGTTCCATCACCGTATGTCCATGCCCGTAAGTTTATGAGATGTTCGGCCCCAATATCCAGGAATTTTATGTGCAACTTACTACACGGTCGTAATATGGGTCCTGGTAACCTCCACTAATAAAGGCATTTGCAACGCGACTTGACGCATGACAGAAATCGCGGATGTAGGAGGAACCATGTCTGTTTACAGCAAAAGTTTAATTCCCAAATGTAACTGACATTTAGCGTCTATGTTAACAGTTTGTGTTTGGACCAGGGCTTTTGCGTCGAAAGCTCATATTACATATTGCCACTATACGAAAGATCTAACTTGCCGGTGTCCTATGCTGGAGCATTTTACCAGGAATCAACTGTGCCTCTAGTTGGTGCGGCAACTTACTCAGTTTCGTCCTCTACTTCCTTATCATTACAACCAACTATTCACACACTAAACTGTTTTACCCGTAAAAACTTCCCGAGATATCTGCCGCCTCATTCACAAACCACACGTGCCCACAATAAATCTCCATGGCTTGATTCTGAGTGGGGAGAAGTTGTGTTATCGCCCAGTTATTGTAAACAACGAAAGGCTTTAGAGCCCACCGTATAGATCCCTGACCCATTGTTCATAATCTGAGTGCCTTATGGGTTCTATCTGGCGCGAGCGGAACTATGTGCCTCCGTTCTGTCTCCACATCGGTGTTTTGGAGCGCTCATATATGAAAACACGGCCTGGAGCTGTTGGTCGACTCATTACTTGCCGTAAAAGTTATGACGAAATTCCTAGACAGCGGATCCGCGGACCATGCACAACGTTCACTAGATAGACTCTCGAGGTCTGTCGCTCCGTTTCCCACGTGCTTTGCACCTTCAAAGTGTAAAGTACTGTTGCAGGACTGGACGACAGCAGTGCTGAACGTGATCCTGGATAGATAGGAGCTAACGACTATGGACCGTTTCGCCTTTTTTGGTAGCTGCGTGTCGAATGATGGTAGCTCGGGAGTGGAGGTAAGTATACGTATATCAAAGGGTCGTGCAGCTTAGGCTGGATTGAAGCACTTGTAGCGTCGGCCTGATATTTCACTGAATTTGAAAGGTCGTGTGTGCTGTCGCAGTGCGTTCAGTTCTGTTATACGGTTGCGAGACATGGAGTGTGCGTGTCGGAAATGTTCGTCGGTTGGAGATTTTCGACCACTGATGTCTATGTAGTATGGCTAGGATTGGGGGGAGTGAACGGGTGGGTAATGTGGAGTTCAGGAATCTAGGATTAGGTTCCAATTCTGAGAATATTTTATCTCAGCGTATGAAACTTACTAGACTACGCTGATTGGGTCACGTGTTGCCTATGGCGAACTCTCGTCTGCTATATCGTGCCCCATTTTGCGTTCCTCTCACCGAGTGGGATAAGCCATGTGGGGGTCAACAGATGACGTGTCAACGCGGGATGAGAAAATGTACAACGAACTTAAGTAAAGTAGGTGTCTCACGTCTTCGTGGTTGCGGTCCGAAAGACTTGTCGACTTGCTGGCTGGAGACACTGAAGGATATGGCAGTGAACCGTGAACAGTGGCGATCGTGTTATCATTTTCTATCGAATCAGAATGATTGAAAGAGTGCGTTTGAACAGTTAGACTGTGTTTCATATGTTGTTTGCAGCGGCATCTTATCTTTTCCTTTTTGGACATGTAACTTCGAGGAGAGAGCAGTGGTAAGTGTGTTTTGTCTTGCAGTTTAACGCTGAGCGATGAAGCTGATAACTGTGCAGTGGGACATTACACGGAATTTGATATCATGCATTCTTTACAAACATGCATGGGAAAGGCATGAGTGAAAAATAAATGGGGGAGGAAAATAGGTTAGACAGTGATGGTCAGGAAACCACCTTAAGCATCAGTCCAGCATGCAAGTTTTGTAATTTTGTCTCTAATATATATTGTTTCCGCATTCAAGCGCCGTAAACCAGCTAACGACCTTCTCAAGGGATAGCATCCTTGTGATTCACATTATTGTACTTCAGATAACAGGGAAGTTTTACAATTGTGATAGCGTAATTGAACATTTGATGTGAAAAATAACTTATAAGCAAAAACTTGCACCATTTTTTTCATTAATGTTCAAGTAAATTCTATGGTTTTAAATAATAATAACTCACCAGCGACCCTCTAACACAAATAACGCGTGTTTACGCAATCAATAAGGAAACCCACTGAACCATTCCATATAAAATGTTGAAAACCGTAACCAGAACACCCCCAAAATAGCACGGTGCCTACCCTCAAAGTCCGGTAAATTTTGGGCAAGAGATGCTCATATAAATAGGCATTTGATATGCATGCAAATAACATGCCGCCCCTTAAAGCTAGTTTCTAGTTACTTATTTGTGATTTTACTAGATATTTCCTGCAATTTACTTTATCCAGTATGAGGTCCATCTGCTTAAGATGATCGATTTCTTATTTTCGCGCCACCATCTTGGCTAATCCTTGTTCTTGCTGGTGAGGTGTGTCCCGTTTTGTGACATCACCTGTTGCTCCGTTATTTCTTCCTAGTTTGACTAATTATCTTTGGCAGATTTTGGCATGAAGGAATTCAGCAAAGGTTTTGACATTTTTCTGGCTTTCCCTTCAGTTAACATTGATTTCATAATGAAAGATCTCTTATTTACATATCCAGGCAGGGAATCCTCATCGGGGTTACCATTATTGCATTGCCGTGACCGTTCCGTTTTATCTGAAAAGTAACTTAATATTGGGTTATTTTTCGTCATTTAAAATCGGCAAGAAACTATAGGTTTTGATAGCTTCATGTTCGCATCAACTGGTCATTTACGATGAATTTCACTAGTAGTTGCATCATGTTTTCCATGGTATCGGGTTACAGCGCACTCGGCTGGGTATAACGGACTCATTTTTCATCCTTAGTTGAATAAGTAGACGTTCTTTTCAGTCATGCGTGACATCACAAGATGGCAAAGATATCGTGCAAGAAAGAAAACGCTCAGTACCCTACAGCGTGCTGTTTGCGTTGGGCTACGCTGTGGGAGCATCGCGTTATATTTCCGAAGTTAGACCGGCCAAGTCAGTGTACTGCATTTCGTTATAAAATTTAATTCAGGAGTGTCGTTCCCTAACATGTCTTCGAATTCCCGCAATGCTGAAATGATGGCCAACGTGATTGTCTCAGGTTCACTATCACCTGCCTCTGAATGTTCCGCCACTCCAGACATATCAATATCGGGACAAGGGAGTTTAGGTGGGTATAAAGTTTCATTCACAGACGCTTGTAGCACTTGTAATTCACAGCAAGGTGCGGTCAGTAACTGACGCTGTGCCGTTTCAGATTATATAACTTTATTGAATCTAATAGTGTGCAATGTTACAGAAGAAATGATTAAGGATTATCATGGGGACAGTGGCAGTCCGCAAAGCACAGATTCTTTGTTGGATTCCCTTCGGACCGCTTTCATCCGTTTCAGACTGACGGCAATGCAAAAGAGGGGACTTTCGGAAGTCATACAGCCCCATCCACCGAACATTTGTCGGGACCCTGGGACGTTGCTTCGAGCGCCTAGAGCAAGCCCAATTGCAGAACTGTCCAGTAGACAGTATATCCATATCGCTCCGGAAAATGGCACCCAAAGGCAGCTTTCTAAGATGAATCCAATGCCGGACGCCGTGATGATACTAGACATTCGTGATGGTACAACGGTTTTCCGTTCATCAAATGTGCAGCTGTCGTACACAGCAACGTCTGAAATGGGCGAAGTCAAAACTTTCGCTGCTTATCAACGAATGTTGTTGAATGGCGACTACCTACCTGATTCCGTGCCATCGTATGAGTTCACGGAAGTATACCACTGCGATAAGAACAATGTTATTAATTACTTTGGCAGACATACTGATGGAAGCCATGAACTTCCAGAAACAGTTCTCGTCGCAGTCCGGGAGATGTGTAATTGCGGATGAGAAGGGGCCTTTGATCCCTTTCTCGCAAATGTATCCTACCCGAAGGAAGCATGCTACCAGTTCTCCCGATGTACTTTCAGAGTCCCAGTCCAGTTATCGTCGGACGACAGACCTTCGGCGCATAAGCCCCAGGAGGAGTCCCGTGAAAGGTCCCCAAAATCCCCCGGGGTAATCTTTACCACCGATATTATCGCTCGCAGGTATTCCTATGAATCTCCATCTCACCGTTTGTTTAGTCCACTCCCGACACTAACGCTAGCAACCAGCTGTTACCAATTCACAGCAGAGGCCAAGCAAGCTTCAACTCATCATAACTTAATTTTCATCAAGCTTTTATTAAAGTGTCCGATAGTGTTCAAGCGTCTACCCCGAAGGCGTCAAGACCTGTTACAATGGTCACGTTGAAAGGTAATGAAACCGGTCTAAACTATCGGTTTTCGCAGATAAATCAGAGCCTTTTATCGGCACTAAATGGTCTCAGGTTCAACCAGGGGTGCACCATTCGCCGCTTGGATGGACAGCGTATGGTTGATGAAGTTATTCGTTACAAACCAGCCGAAGCATTGAACCTGGAATGACTGACTAAATTGGAACAATAGTTAAGGGTAATGGGCAACTTCAAAGCAACGTAGTCCGAGTTACGAGTTTGAAGTCTTTTTGGTTTGTCGTGGCTCGTTGTTGTTCAATACACTTGCTTAAGATTGTGTAGTATTTGCCGAAAATCGTGACACTACTATACCACACCTACACCATTTGCGCTCACGTGCACACAAATCGTGCGCGTATATACGCGCGTGCATATCTAACTGAACAACCACAGCACGAGTTATTTTTCCTAAATCGGTGGCCTCTTAAGTATTACTAATATGCCCTCGATAAACTGCAGTCGGATTGGTCAGTTCATTACATATAAAGTACATGCGTGCACAAACCCGCGTAAACGGCATGCCACGCAGACAACAAACCTGTTTGTATTTTATTGGGACGTCAAATAACCCTAACTTTATGGATGACGAATTTGAACAAATGCTGGCTGCTAGATACCCATACTGCACACCCCAATGGGAACGCGGGGAACGAACCAGGAGTGAACATTACGAATTCTACGTGCAACTGCCATTCCGTACAGAAACTGAGGAAATGCGATTAGGGTTGCTTGGAACACACGTGAAACAGACTGAATGGCCTAAACGAACCGAAGCGTATTGTTGAAAACGCGAAACTCGTGTATCCGAACCAGGGTATTGTTTTAGTTTTTGTATTTTTAGAACAAACAGCCCCCAAAAAATCGTTTCCTGACTGGCATGAACTCCGCGCGGACATTGACACACTAGCTTACGCAAGTGCATTGAACAACAACGAGCCATGACAAGCGAAAGATGCTTCAAAACCAAAGTTACGTGTATATGGGTTGAACCTAGTGTGGGAAAAACTCAAAAAGCGAAAGAACTCGCGGAAGAAAAAATCACTTACTGCGAAAGCCACACGAAATGCTGGGACCTCTACGAAAAGTCGTTATTATCGGTGATTACAATGGCAAATGGGATACTAATAGCCTGCTACAGCTGTTTGGCCGATATCTTCCCTTGTTAAATTACAAAGCATATACGACCAATTTTTATTCCTGCCAAATCATAATGACTAGCAACCAACACCCAAATAAGCTTTACGAATTTGCCTCTCCTTGGTAAGTAGAATCGAACAATTACTTCACATTTGATTTTACATAATATAATTCTTCGATTCATATTTTCGTGTTCTAAATTGCACATTATTAAATGGCCGGGTGTAGTCACTAGATTAACGAACTCGAGGGCTAAATTGACCACCATGTAATAGAATAGACATCCTGCATCCGTAGTCAAGAGCCACGGGGCGAGCTTATGGACGCGAACACCCTCTCCATCGTGAGGCACCAATTATGGAAGTAGCGCGGCTCGTGATGACGATCACTAAGTTTCAGTTCGTCCACTGATTTCAAATTTGCACATTCCTTTGAACTGTGACAAGGCGACATTGCCCAATGCGGATTGCAGCTTAAACCATCTTTCAACGGCGTGTACGTGTTACGAATATTCGTACGATATTTTGATGCTACACACTTATTTCAATATTCACGCCAAAATTTCGAGTGCCTCAACACGAGATTTTTCAACAACGTATTTCGATCAGTACACCTTTCTTCATATCATTCCCACTCATTGCTGAATTAGGAAATATGAACTTCACACAACGAGATTCGCGTGCACGCACGTGTACCAATTCAACCATGCGTACTACGACGACATGAGATAGATGTCATACAAAAACGCCCTGGACGGTATAAAATCATCTACGGCGACCAAAATTAAAACCACTGTGGATAACGCAAACGGATCTGACGACCACGGATCATAATTCGGCAAATATTTTAAAACAACCTGCTGAAGCCAACTGTATAATTGAGCTGGATGAGGATTGAAAAATCCACATACTAATCGCTTCCAATATTATATATGCTCGGGATTATCCCTGCGAAAGTTAGCCCTGAAAAATTTAAACCAACTGTTAAATCCTTGTTTTTAGTGTTCCGTTAAGTTTCGTGTGGAACTACTGACGTGTCACGAATGCTCATTTGGATTACTTAGTAAAGAAAAATCGATCTATTTATAGATATATGACCCAATCAACCGTACACTTAAACAAGGACACGAACCTCGTTTATGACACGTAAGGGGAACGAGACGTGAGATTAAAACTCCGCTAACCATGTTGGCCTCCACCAGGACCAGGGACAACCAACTTACCTAGAATCGCGTGTACGTTGAAACGTGTCACGTCCACATGCCCCACGTGCACCATGTGCGCTCGCCCGCACACAAACACGTGCGCGCAATTACCAAATGGGTAGAGGTGACAGCGCATTCCGGAGCGGCGGGGTGGACTGACCGGAGACCACAGCGAGCGGGAGGTTTGGTGCGAAGGAAATGGGGGGGCGTGCCCTCGTAATGCGATTGAATTTTAATGAGCCTGGATTAGGTGCGAAGGCTGCCTTGGACTGGTCAATATTTGCCGCTAATGTATGTTCTTGTACGGCACGTACGGCGCCGGTGTGTGTTAACGGCCTGTGTTCTGTTATTGTCCGCAGCTGCACACAGCCTAGCCAAGATGTTAGATTTGTGCCACGACTCACGGAGGATACGAGTCCGGTTGCGGGGGTGGGGTTGACGAAAAAGAGGGGGTTCTACAGATGGGCAGGCAGTATGTTCCGCGAATTAGATCTAAGGACGTGAGTTGACGGAGGCCAGAGATTTCCGAGCGATGTGGAGGGTGATTTTCTCGCGTAGTGAGTGTAATTTAAACTTGAGAGAGGCAGGGAAATTGATTTCACGCAGTACGGTTCAAGCAAAGCCAAGGGTGAGCGGGGCGGGCGCGTTTGTATAAAGGCTGCTGGCGGGGAATCTTCGTTGAGAGACAGAGAATGAATAATACATCATTGGGAAGTCCGGTGAATATGTTTGGGGCCCTATTTTACCATAGGTTCGGCTATACTCTACTCCTGTGGAAATAAAGGGAATAACAAACTGAAGGAAGAGTGCTTCCCAATATAAATGCACCTCCTGTAGATCGTGTACTAAGGTGCACTTTGAGGCAAATTGGACGCTCATATGTAGGTGTTCATTGTAGTAGTTCTATATACTCCTCGACAGCGACTTGTGTTCGGGTTGCGATGAAGCCAAGCGTGTGTATATCTGGCCGGATAACAACCAGTCGAGGGTATAGCCCAAAGATCGCGGAATAAAGCTGGATCAGTTAGGTTTACACATGACTGCTAACAAGATAAGAACATAGTAATGTATGCACATGCTCAGAGTTAGACCACGAGAGCTGCACAGTATTGCGATCTTTCCGTGCCGAGTAAGATTGATGCAAAAGTGGTCAGAAAGGTTGAGAGCAGGCAAACGTAATAGAGATTCGCCTTAGGACAATTAGTTTCACAAGGTCAAGTTGCGTAGTCAGAAAGATGTTGATCTTTGCTCGATTGGATATTCGTTGGAGATAGGAATTGCAGTGCACACCTCTAGTTCCGAGCCGACTTGTGGTAGGAACCGTACGTCGTCATTGGCGAATCACACTAGTTAACATCATCGCTCTGTTTCAGCAAGGCCTGAAAATTAAATCACGTGGTTCAAATCTTGGTTTGGGATAGACCCCGGTGCGTTATAAGACAATCTGAGTGATGAAAAGGCATTGAAAGTAATTCAACGGCGGGGGAATTAATAGTGAGCGGCAAATAGGTATGACTCGGTAGATAAAAGGACCAAAAAGCATGATAGTGAACGGGAAGATGGAGCGAGACATCCATGGTATTGACATATCTGCAAGTTGGACAGCGTTGGGCATAGTAATGTGCCACGAGTCGATCCACCCTTAAGGTTGTTCAAAATATTCCATTTATCTGGCGGTCGGAGAAGAGTGATCTTAGGTATTGCCCATAATCACGATCAGCATATTCAGAATTATTTGCATCATCGGATAGTGTGACGACAAGCAGGTGTGATAGTAATTAGTGAATACGGGGACGTGGTTGGAAGCTTGGGCCATTATAGTAAACTTGGTGATACGGGTTCGGGGTTGGCGATAAGGTAAACATTTGGGCTCTGGTTAGACAAAGCCGTAGTTTAAATAGAGTGAGATGTAATCGCAAAGGAGTTACAAGTGAAGACATGCGAGCAAATTAAAAAGAACGGCGCAAAACATTTCCATTGGTGGCCGGTTCTGTCCAAGAGGTGGGAAAGCGGAGTATGAGTGCTCGTCGTCAGTGACTTAAAGCAATACGGAGAAGGTTGAATGGTATCATTTGTGGATAACAAAATGGATAAGAGAACAAATCAGTGGATTTGCCTTCAGATTGCTTAGAATGGGTAATGTTGATAGGAGACCGGCATCTTTCACCCATAGATGTGTGATAGTAATTGTGCAGTTGTGAAGGAAAAAAGCAGCGAAGGGAATATTGTGGAGTTTGAATGTGATGGCATGACGGCTGTTATAGTTTGAACGCGATAATATGAAGGCCATTGCAGAGAACGTGAGCACACGTGCCAGGCGTGCATATGGGTGACAGGGAAGGTGGGGTGGAAAATTAGACGGTCGGGTAGCAATGGTGGATGTGAGAGCCAGTCAAGATAAACCAAAATCATCTACAGCGTAAGGTCTAAGATGACATATCAGGGGTTTATAGCACGGTCCCGAATGTATGTGAGGAGTTTATCTCCCTGTACGCAGGACTTCCAGGTTTAGGCTGATGGAAGCAAACCCAATGCTGACGGTGGCCCATTGCCTTCAAAAAAGCACTCTTCTTTCGGAGTCTATGGAGTGATTGAGACAGTTTGAAGACTTGGGTGACGCTGACTTGTAGAGTATTATAGGGGCATGTCTTAGCAATTGATTGGTCTGCATGCAATGAATGTTAGTGGGAAGCTTTTTCCAAAGCTCGTAATAAACAACAGGAAAGAAATGCCCCCTGGAAGAGGATTTAGCGATTTCTGCACGGACGGTTAGAGACCTATGACGAAGAGGGAAGGGGCTGGCGGACGAGAATATAGTTGGGTTGGTGAATGACGAATGCTCATCGACCAGGTAATTTAGAAAACGCACAGCGTCAAATTTTTAGTTAGCCGCAACCTAACCGTGGAGCTACAGTTGTCGGAGGGTGCTCTGAACGGCGTTTTCTGGGCATTTAGAGCCGCCGGCCAACCCATCACTTGTCTAATAATATTAATATAATTGATAATAATAATAATATTATAAAACAGCGTTGTTGTGTTAGGTTAATGTAATTTTTGCTGCCCAATTTTGATTTGCCGTTTTCGCACTACCGTGTGGTAGTCTTTCTCCAAGGCAAGTTTACAGGGTCACATGATCTGGGAGAGGAGGAACAACGTTCTTACCATATGGCCAACTGACTGTTTTAAGTTAGTGGTTGCGTGTAAGGATGATTGTTCGCACCTCTTAGAAATTGTTGGTTCAGTTGTGAGTGTATTAGTGTGTCTTCCCGCGTCATGCGGTGGCACCGTGGGTGGGTGGGGTAACTACGTCGGGCTACCTTGTTGGTATGCTTGTTTCGTTAAATGAATGTTTGGGCTGTCTCATAATCTGCCTCGAGCATCATCTCTTTGCCTCCGTCGTTCCGATTTATGCTTACGTGTCGGTTGGATGGGTTGGATTGCTCTTATTCGCCAGAGCCTCCGGCATCCTTAACGACTCAGATCGAAGGTTCATGAAAATCCACGTTCGAAGTATTTTTGGCCGTTTTTCTAATAATCTTTTGTTATGCCCTTCTGCTTTTGCAGTAGGCAGAGCGATGGGTCTGAATCGCGCGTCAAAGAGTTATGATAAGTGGCGACCTTATGCTGCACGCTTCTCGCACCTTTCCTTTCCTTCTCTGTGTTCAACGTTATTCCGCTTTGAGTCACAGTTGTTCTGCTGGTTCAGTCTGTCCAATGTATTTCAGCCGGGCATTCTTGCATAACTGATGTTTAGGGATTCAGATGCAATTGTCGCGTGGTCTTGCTCAGAGCCGTACGTTTGATCTTTAGCCTTTTGATAGATGATTGGCGCGTTTTAACAGTGGTGTTATCCATCCTCGGTAAGATAAGTGTGATATCAAAGTCGACTGGAGGACCTTGTTCTATTTGGTCTTCCGAGAAGTACCTGATCTGTACGGATTCCGCGGAGGCCGTTGCTTCTTCTTGGTTCTTTCTTCGTCGTGGTTTGTTGACACCGCTAGTTTTCATTTTGTTTTCTTATGAAAGTGTGGTTGGGGTGTGATTGGTCCTGACTGTAGGATGTCGCTGTTGTAGACGTTCTTAGTTCTGGCGTTGGTTCGGTATTACATCACTGCATAGCTTTTGAACTCTGTCTGCTTAGCGAGCAAATAAGCGAGATCCGGCTCTCAACAGCATGGTGGAGAGCTTGAACTGGAAGGTCCAGAATACTTATCACGAATGTGGTGGATTTTATGGATGCCGATATGTTGAACTTTTCTGAGTCTTACTTTTCAGACGACAGTGTCTAAGAAGTTTGATGGACTCTACTGTTTCTTCCGATCTTCCATTGTTTGAATTTTAATGGATTCTGAATTGCTTATTGAGAGCCTTGAAGAAAGCTATCTTTTTTTGTGGACTTGCATGAATTGCAAAATGTATCGTCGACAAACGCATCGTACAGGCGTGGGTGTGTGAGACAAAATTCAATTAGGGCTTCTTGGATTTCAAACACGAGTAGCAGGAAAATGTTTTGCTCTACAATGGGGTATTAGTTGGGGAGATATCTCCAATGGCACTACCAATCCGCATATTTGTTTGTACGATTCAACGTGTGAATTGAAGTTTATGTGACATGAGACACAGTTGTTGTGTAACACCTTTAATAGTTGGCATGGACAGAGATATACGTAGCTGATGCAAGGGCTGTAACCATGCCAAAAAAATGCTGTGTACAGCGGTGCCAATAAGTGTGAAACAGATGCTAGTGGTGGTCT
>LUCM01004765.1:0-10252 GCA_008360955.1 Fasciolopsis buskii | reverse complement strand
TTATTCTGATCTGCGGTCGAGAAATTTCGTAGTATTCAAGTCTGTGCACTTATGAATCAAGCGATAGCAGACATTTTGCATTATTCTAATATGTGTTGATTCCACATAAGAAAGGTATATAAATTTTTTTCGTCTAGCAATACAGAAGAATTTAGCAGGATAATGCGATGTGAAGTATCTTGCGGGGATGTACGTGAAGAAACATACAATTGACTAGTATTCCATTTGGAATAACCCGACAGAGTAGTCGATGTTAAGTCTGGTGAGTTCCCTAATTGCACGTACCGTATTTAGGAGTCAAATAAGAAGAAACAACGCCAGCAGATGAAGTTGTATCTGTAGCTTTTGACTCTCATGGGAACACTACGGTGAGACACGCAATCAACTCCGTTTGTCATGTCTATGAACATTACAATCACCGACTTTTCTTCACTGCCAGAATTCGTTAATCTGTTTAGGAAATAAGTCATACAGGTTGAACACGATTTGCTTTGAAGAAAACCGTTGATCGGCGGGGGGGGGGGGATACTGAGTGTATATGTGTTCTAATAGTGAATAGTGGTTTAATTTCTATGTGTAAAAAATTCTTACTCATTAGGTCGTTTGTGTGGGCGGCTTCATTTTCTGTTTTCCCTGTTGATATATGCTTGTTCATTATTTTCCTGTTTTTCTCCTGGTCTTCAGAGTAATGTAATTCTGTATGACTAACTGGTTTGTGTACTGCGGGTCCGTTATTAGGAGGGCTTCTGCGTGTCAGTGGATGATTTATGTTAAATTATGCGACAAGTGATCGAGATAGTGTACTCGCTATTGTCTGTGTGATTTCTATATGCCAGCGTCTCTTAAGGAATAGGATAGTAGGACCGGTGAGAATATTGGCATTATAGTGATACGGATCTTCTTCAGCTCCTTCCGATATTGTCATACTATTAAGTTTATCGATCGCGCAGAGTTCATCTGTTATTCATGTAGAGACGGGTTTATTTTCGAGCTATGTCTATAGTCAATTAGGTCAATGCGGCTCTGTAGTGATAGGATATGATCTCATCAGTGAGAGGCCATTCAGAGTGAAATGCAGAGACTGGCTGCTGTTTTGTCCGATGGTAATTCGTAGGTTTCCTTAGTTTTATGCAGGGATATCAGGAATTAATTAGATTTGAGTTAATACTCTTCCTGTATTATGAGCGAATGTGATTTTTTATTCATTATTCTCTCTCGCAATATTACTCATGTGAGGTATCTTGTTTACTGAATTTAGGGAGGTATTTAGTTTCTTCTACTTAATATATTTGCGAGAGTCGCTGCAAGTGGCCTTTGTTTGGTTATGTTGTTGGGCGCTTGGATATTCGTTTCTTTGTGTATATCGAGGATGCCATAATGGGGTCCAAATCCAACTCCTAGATTTGCTTTCATCTTTTCATCAAAATAGTTGTTAGTGTGCGAAATTATTTGTTTCGTTTGTCTTTACCTTCTCTGGGATTTAAGTAGTTTGTTGTAATAGCCATTCTCAAGTGTTCTCATCTTTTTTGAGGAGGTTGCCACGTGGTTGGATTGTTATTATAGATCAGAAGCACCTCGAGCCGAGAGTTGCGGAGAAGAGGTTTGAATCTCGGGTGTTCTTAGCCAAGTGTGATGCATCCGTGTGATATTGTGATACATGTATAAGAGGCTTGCCATGGTTGAGCTACGATTGTGATGCTGTGAATTTGCTCCCATTAGGCTGGTATGGTTTATGATTAATGGAAGCTTGTATTATGAAAAATTTGCAATTATCGATGAACGCAAAAACTTTACGCGAGGTCTTTTGAATTTTGGACTGATCACAATGTCCGTAGTATTATTTGTCGTGTATGCTGTTGCAACCTTACGTTACCAGTGTGAAATATAGATATAGAGAGATCTGTGCTCTTTGGTGAGTAAGAGAGTTGTATCATATTGTTGTGCACCTCACCATGTGAGATCAAGAATACGAAAGCTCTGAATAATTCTATTTTTGAGTGGTTAAAGGTAGTGCGTATTAGCTCTAATTCGCGCAGCTGCCGTTGATAGTCTTCCCGGCTACTAGGTGTTTGCGCTTGGCAACTGAAGATCGGCCACCCGTAGGCCCATGAACTTATCGGTAAGAAATCTGATGGATGCGTATAGGGATGGAATGAACACTTGACTTGTAAATCTGCCCAGGTAACACAGTCATCCATTTAGACATCTCTTGGTATTACGTAAAAGTATATAGTGATTTTGTCACGTATTGCTGAAAGGGTATTCTCTTCTTAGAAGTCACTGTCCATTTTTTGCTCTATGTTTTCCACGTATTTCCTTAATCAGCTATCGTACCAAGTTTTTGTTTTTTAGCTGTTATTGCGATATTTTGCTCTTTTCCAAATGTGATTATTCGGTCAGAATCTGGTCTCTATGTGATATGTGAGAGGTCGGTATCTAGGTGCATAAACTTCTACGAAAAGCGCATGGCTTGCAATAACCTAATATAATTGTTTCAGTGGGTATTTTGTTAGGGTGTTGCATGTAGTAGCAGTACAAGGTAATTACTCTCAGATGTGTAAGGAGTTTTGATACGGGAGTGATAAATACCAGTGTAGACAATCTATATGAGAAGAATGAGTGTTTCGTTAGGTAAGTGCTTCGTTGACGAGACAGGGTTCCGTCACAGGTCAACACAAATACTGTGCTTTTAGATATGGAGAATCTCTGTAGTGTATTGAAGCAATCTTATTGGGAATAACACAATTTTGTCTTTTAGCGACATCTAGTTTGACCCTTGGAATAGGCGGCGTCGGCAATCACGTGTCGACTTCTGCGGATATGTATGGTGTGGATTGGAATTTGGTGAAGATTAGTTTTGTGTGTTGAATTGAGATCCAGGTGAGGGATTGGATATTTGGCTATTGTGAGTTGTGTAATTTTCAGCTAGCCCTGGATCAAAAATGTTTGTGCACTTTTAGTTGAGGATAGTGAGTTCTGTGAAATAAGAGGAGTTGACTTACCATGAAACTGGCGACATGTGTTTGTGTCTTTGTATTGATTTATTGCTATTAATCAAAGGATCAGAGTGTAGAATCTTCGTCTAGTTTTGGGTCTATATGGTCATTTGAGTGGATGTGTTCATGGCCATATTTGAAGAAGTTAGCGACCGAGGATAGTGTATCATAGTTTGTTGCGCTAGTTTGGTGATGGAAGTAGATTTGTTGCTTTGAGGAGCTACAGGGCACCCATCGTAAATTCAATCTCGGCCTTTGAAATTTGCCTTGACATCCGGCTTTCGTGCAAGTTGCTTTTGTATCATCGCGTCTTCCGTCGCTTCCATAGGTGATTATAACCATTGCACGCCAAATGTCCAGTTGCAGTACTATGTTACCTCCAGGTATGGTGGTGTTCTTTAGCCGTGTAATCATTGCTCATTAAGTGCTGTCAGAAACTGGATGTAGATAATACCTCGCTTCGCGACAGCCAGTGTTGTTCGTTGTGCCTCAAAGGGTGGATGTGTTCGGTCTCGAAGTAACACTAAGTCGGCCTGCCTAATACTTCTCCTCGTTTTTGTGCACCGAGTCCTGTCGCTTGATAGCTTGGTGTTTTTATGTATAGTTCTTCTTATTCGCACGTTTCCCTTCTAATTATTAAGAGCCTATTTAAATTAATGTGACTTTTGCGTGGATTCACCTCGTGAGAGAATATTATCTCGCCGGAACTATTAGCTTTTACACTGAAAATGATTGATTCGTTACTAGTTTATGACATCTGGAGAAATTCAGTTGGTCAATGACGTGAGCGTTTTTGTGGGTTTTTGTGTTGGTGTGTTTTCATTTGTGGGTTGTGGTGGTGGTGTGGGTTGTGTTGGGTTGTCTGTGGGGGGTGATGGTTGGTGTGGTGTTGGGGTGTGTGTTGTGTTTGATTTGGGGTTTTTGACTGTGGTGTTGGGTTAGGGGTTGTTGATGGGTGGGTGTGAGTATTGGTGTGTGGATTGGTTGGTTTTTGGGTTGTGGGGTTTTTGGGTTGTTGGTTTTTTGGTTGTTTTGTGGTTGTTTGGTGTGTGTGGGTGTTGTTTTTGGTGTGTCTTTGGTTTGTGTTTTTTTGGTTTTTGCTGTGGGTTGGGGTATTGTTTTTCCTGGGGTGGAGTACATAAGTACATTGCACAGTTGTTTTAAGGTTTTACTATGTTGTATCATCTTATTCCATTCTCTTATCCATCGTGATCTTACAGTCTACAGTATTGGTCGTGCAAGTGTTTGCCATTGTTGAATTATTGACGCATAATCCCCTCGGACTACCTGTCAAAAAACTTCTGAGCACGGCTTACCTTCATGATCTGCAGTTGAAGGAGTGTAACGGCATCCTGGATTTGCAAGCACTCCACTTGTTTTTATCTTTCAGCATGTTACCGTTCTTCTAATGTCCTTTCTAATTCGTAGTGTAAGTGAGTTTTCTCACTGTAAGTCAGTAGCACATTTCGCAGGTCCGTTCTTCAGTTGTGTTGTTGATAACAGTCTAATTTGTTTAGTCAATCTCCGCATGCTGCGCAACGAACATGTCTCACTTGGGTCGAACTGCTAGGCTACGGTTTCTCTGTATACTCACGCACATCTATGAGGACGCGTTGTTTCGACTCGCGCCCGCGTTCTTTAGCCTATGATGGACCAAAACATCCGATCCCGGTGTTGTCGAATAGCCACGATCCGGCGCCAATACTGTGCGTTTGGAGCGTACCTATTATATGGGCCCCTATTAAGCATGCTTCTCTACAGTCGATCCACCATTCTGTATCGCTTCATCTGCTTATCGATCCAAATTTTATTGATTGCTAGCATCTTGTTTTCCCCCGCCATTGCCTATGCCGCCCGGAAGCATTTTGCAACAAACCAGATATCGACGTGATATCGAGATGGGCTGATGATGGGATGCTTTGCTTCAAGGCTCAAGAAAAAAAGAAAAAAAATGGAGTCAGTCACCCTACCACACACTTGTAACCAACCATCGATGAGTTTGGAATCCAACCATTTTAAGCTTCCGGCTATCGGTATGGACCCTCTACCACCGCTATCGCCTAGCTGTACGCCAAAGCACACCGATTGTACCATTCTGATGGGCCCGCACCCTGCAGACCGCAGATTTTTTATAGCCATAGCACCAGTGTTTGTGCTACCAGACGGTTGGCACTTGTAATCACCAGCGGCTGCCCTATGAATCTGTTCAGCCGGGCCAGTGTTCCAAGCGGGTTGGTCCACGACGAGTACCTGTTTATCTTCGACATAAATGACACGCATGGCCAAAACAGCTGCAATTATTCCACCTTTGGCTTCTATTACTATAAATAGATGGTTCATTTGCAATATCAAGGCAAACTTTTTTCGTTTGAATCTCGTTTGGATTAAGGTTGTTTTGAGACCGTCCAGGGTGATCGGTCTTTTGAAAATTGTGTCAAACTGGGTTCGATTGATTAGATCAAGGCACACACTTCGAGTTGCGTAAAATTGGTTGGTGGCCAGTCGTGTATCCATCGATGATAAGTAACCGTCCCAATTTTGGCTACGATTTTTGCAGAAAAATTGGCTTCATGAGGATTTGTGGTGTGGTTTAGTGAAAACTGAGTGGGACATAACGGAAGCCAAAACCGAGAGCTTGCCAACAACCTGGGTACTGTATGATGATAAAAACGAGGCCAGAAAGCGACATCGCTGCCTTTCAAAAGAGTCCAAACGGTTGGAAACCGCAGGAGAATGCTCCGAACAGTAGCAAAACCTCTCTGAGCAAATGGCTTCTCGGAATAGATGTTTCAGGCTGGCAAACGAGAGAAGTGCGGAGGAATCGCAAAACGCTTCTTCCACTTTTCGGACGTTACTTCGGTTGTATCATCCTCCTGGACTTCTGCCACCCGGTCTGGGAGATATAGTCCCTTCCGCCTTCTCCGTCACGATCTCTATACAAGGTTACCCCCATTCCCACAACGCCCATTTTAATCAACGCCACCAACTCATTCAAATATTCTGCCGTTCCTCCATACCCCTTCAATGGACCAGGTTATGACAGAGACAATTCACGAGTTCTTCAGTGTGTACCCAGTTGCGCATGCACCAACTTCTCAAGTCATCCACATGACCTCCCAGAAATCCAGCGGGCAGTCTTTGACACTAATCAGTACATCGCAGCGCTCACAGAAACTTGGCTGACCTCAAACATTATTGACTCAGAGATCCATATCCATGGATGCAAAACCACTAGACACGATACTGATGGGGACGTGAAGAAGATGCAATTGTTTACCATGACAACTTTTCTCTTTCCATAATAACCTAGGCGCCCCTACTAACTATTGCTGATAGCCTGTGATGAGTTGCCTCCCTCTCAGGTTTGAAAATACGCCTGCGTGATGACAAAACTCACGTTTCATGGTCCGGATGAAATCATCCAGCAACTCATGGCACGGCTAGCCCAAAAATGAGCATTTTGTTTATTGGATGGCTTCTGTAAATTTCAAAGCAACCAATAACTCAATTTAATCCGAAACCGAAGGAGTAACAGGAATGGTCCGCAAATTCTGTGCTACTGGTCACGAGTAGAAATTATGCAATCGGCAAACATACTCTTGTCAGTAGGCTTCGGTCCTTATCTGGGCAAAGGACTGCCAAAAATATGACAAATAGACACTACGTGAAAGAGAATAAATAGATTGCACCTGTCTCGCGGATTAGGCAAATCCTCTATTCTGCATGCCTGACTATGTCCTGCAATGGCGTGCATAAGCGTGACAGCCAAAAGTCAACGTAAATAAACAGAACGCCTACGGTTGACCAACGCGGGTGGCAAAAAACAAAGCAGGCAATCCTAAGTCCGGTGAACCGCGATTACACCAAATGTCTGCAAAGGAACTTTAACTAGAGAGCAGAAGGGCAAAATAAAGGTAAATATTTGGAGCAGAAGATAAGCCGCGACAAAGCCGGTGTCATCATGCGCAAGTTGGGCAGGGGCAGTCGGGTATCGGGCCGGAAAAAACAGAAGGAGGAGGGGGGATTTTCAATCAAACAAGAGGTTTCATTTTGCTAGGAATACTCATTCGCTCTCCAACCAGCAACTCGTCGCATAGCAGTGACCTCACACCATCGCTAAGGTCCCTGAAGAAGCTCACCAATTCCACTTCTCTTTCAATTGCAGGAGACTTCAAGTCAACGAGTGATGACTGGACAACATCCAATACGAGTGGCCCTAAACTCGGAAGATCCGTCGTAGATGAATTCCGAGACTCTTGAACGCAACATAAATGGTCCAACCAAGCAACGAATAGGTAATCACCTTCCCTCATTGGCCAGGTTATCACCAATGAACGACACCAGATCAGCCTGGTCAGATATTTGCCGCCAGCTGGCAACCATGTCTAACTGCTTCTGTGATTTGACCTCATTGTCCGGCGATCATCCTTCTCCCCAGAGTCACGGATAGCCAAATACTTTAAGAGAACCAGCTTTGACTTTATGAACGTCTTCCTCTAGTCAAAGCTAGGTGTCATGAAGCATAGATTCCTTGTGGATACCATGGTTTAAGAACAGATAGCCAATTCCTCTCTAGAATCAGTGCCTCACGCCATAGAAGACAACTCCTCCCCAGACGCAACGTGCGTTTCTTAGAAGAAGGATTTCACCCGTTCTCTAGATACCACCAAACCGGTCATAAACAAGGCAAAACATCTGATCAATATGTCACGTATTTGGCTCAAAAATAATGCAATATTGAATGAACATACACTGGGCCGTCCTCAGCCGGGCTCGATCTAACAAAGCATTTTTCATTTAATGCGACACCTAAAAGGAGCGTCACTACTCCACTAGCCCTTGAAGCTAACACGGAGACTTCTGTTACATCACGCCCACTGCAGCGAAAGCTTTCAGATCATGCCTCCGCAATTTTTCAGTTCCCATCTAATAGCTCCCCTTTGACACCTCTGCCTTATGCCTGTAATAATCACATTGAGTCAAACTGTTGTTTCTGCGAGTGCAGTTTACCAAGGCTTTCTAAGTCTAAACCCATGTTAGTCCATGGTCTTCTACTTAGTCCCTCCCAGTATCCAAAAATGGATGGCGGATGTGAAAACGACTTCTTACACTTCCCTCTTCCAAAGGCGGGTCGATAACAGAGTCTTACCCAAATGTGGCCTCTAAAATCATTGTTTAAAAAATGGAGCTCTTTATCTCCCTTTAGCCATTGGCCATTTGGTCCAACCACCATCCAGAGCAAAGTGTTTTTGAACGCATTCTCAGGGAGTCTTTTCCCTGGCAACTGCTTTCTAGCAACATTTTCAACCACTCCCAAGGTGGTTTCTCTCCTAATAGATCATGGTTCTCTAATATGCCTGCCGCGATGGGCAGTCTAAAGAAGGCGTACGACGACGGACATATTTCACATGCCATTGTCATTGACTTCTCCAAGACCTAGAATAGAGTTCCCAATATTTCTCTCATTAAAAAGCTCCAAAGCTACATAGTTGTTTATCTCCTGCCAGAAATTCTGGGCATCCTTATAAAGGGTCTAATCTTTACTGTCAATGTGCGGAACGCCTCCTCACAACGAGCAACAGTTACTAAAAAAGTCCCATACGGCTCGATGCCGGACCTCCTCTTTTTGCTGTACATCAATAACCGCCCTCAAGCCATCCCCGTCGGCGTGGCTGTGTGTGCGGGCGGGGCCTTTGCACGTAGCCAAACAAAACGCAAAGCGAAGGCCTGAAGGTTAGAGCCTTAACATTAACGATGACAAATGTCTCAGCGAGGCCCTTGGCAGGGCAGACCAGGACAGATTCACCATCAACGGAGCTGCCACTCTGGCCAGTGTCGATCGCCACAACGTATTAGTTTCTGGCTCTACGGCAACCGTTCCTTCTGCCGTCACCTCCAGCCCTCCAGTTAGGCTGCGGTCCGCGTGCCTAAACTGATCTACAGATCTTTAATGCGTATATCGCTTGACAACTCTCTCACAGCCTACGGAACCTATATTCGGACTCGCCGAGGATACAGGGCTAAATCATACAAAACTGGCCTTTTTAAAAATCACCAGCATCAGAAGAAGCTCGGAGGGCCTCTAGCAAATTCGTTTTGGGGCTCATCCGCCTGTCGTATCCTTCTAGTCTCTTAAAACTCAACCTCTCCCTCTTGACCTGAGATGCAACCGAGATGATCTCTCTCTGATATTTCAACGCTTTGCATAAAGCCACGCGGAGAAATAGCGTGGCCTCTGCCCCTCCTAGTAACTGAGCGGAAAATTCAAGAGGGTTTTCAAACAGGCGTTTAGGACACTCCAGAGGGGCAGATCCTTAGCCAACAAGTTAACGATCCTATGGGACGCACCCCGTGAGGAGATCGTGAAATCAGCCAGCAAATCGATTTGTGAGAAAAAAATGGTCCTCCATCTGTGTGTAACAGACCAGTTTCCCTGCCAGATCTCGGCCACCTCAGGATACGGTAAATACATCCCAGCTAATTAGCGCCTATCAACCTATTTAGTTTGGAGTCATCGCTACTGTGACCCTGTCCCTTTGTCACAGAGTGAGTTCCACCGATTATTCCAGATAATGTCGTTCCGGCTAGGTGCCCTCTCAAACAGGTTTGAAAGGAAGTTTAGAGACCCAGGAGAAAAGGGCTTATTGACTCCTAAACTGCTCAATAATTCAGGACTCCAACATGCTGCGAAAGATTGCGATCCATTGCAGTTTTCGACAAGTTCACATGCAATCTCACATGAGAGTTCAGCTCGATCCAAGCTCTGCCACGGGTTACCCGATGGTCCAAATTTCCGTAAAAGAGTATTAATGCATGACAAAAGGCACATAGGCCTGGCTTTACTTACATGAACAAGTCGCGCAGTGGAACAACTTGCCGGATAACATCTCGCTGAGGTAAGGTGGGTTGCTTGGGTAAGACCACCAATTGTTTCACCAGGCCAACGTAATCACCGCCGACGCAAAAGTGAAGAAGACCGTCGTTTGATGGATTTGTCAGACCACGTAAATGCGATTTGCTTGGGTGCAGCCGCCGTGGGGGTAATCACCCGGCACGGGTGATTAAACTCGTTTGCCTTTATTGAAGGCTTTTTCGATACGACTTTGAAGATTGAACAAGTTGAGACAAAATGCCAACTTTCAAAGACTCCGACGTCTTTGACAGGGAGAATGGTGGGCAGGACGTAGGTCGACGTTGCCGATCGGGTGGTTGCAGCTAGCTTTGTTTGACAACAGTGTGCATATCGAACGAAGCGA